>CM042335.1:3205951-3253451 GCA_023566125.1 Zingel zingel | reverse complement strand
CCAGAGTATGAGGGCGTGCCCTGACAGTAGCTAGGTAAGGACTACTAGCCAGTCAGAAGCAGAGTATGAGGGCGTGCCCTGACAGTACCTAGGTAAGGACTACTAGCCAGTCAGAAGCAGAGTAAGAGGGTGTGCCCTGACAGTAGCTAGGTAAGGACTACTAGCCAGTCAGAAGCAGAGTATGAGGGTGTGCCCTGACAGTACCTAGGTAAGGACTACTAGCCAGTCAGAAGCAGAGTATGAGGGCGTGCCCTGACAGTACCTAGGTAAGGACTACTAGCCAGTCAGAAGCAGAGTATGAGGGTGTGCCCTGACAGTACCTAGGTAAGGACTACTAGCCAGTCAGAAGCAGAGTATGAGGGCGTGCCCTGACAGTACCTAGGTAAGGACTACTAGCCAGTCAGAAGCAGAGTATGAGGGCGTGCCCTGACAGTACCTAGGTAAGGACTACTAGCCAGTCAGAAGCAGAGTATGAGGGCGTGCCATGCTAGCAGCTAGGCGAGCATTATAACATGTGTTCCAAAGTGACCACGTTTGTCTCTGAAGTCAAGGCTGGACTACAACAGAGCTGTTTGGAGCAGTTTGTGAACAGTGTGTTCTGTTGGAGATGGTAAGTCCCTTTGGGGTGGACTTTGGGCTTTTTTTACTTTGTAAACCTATAACGTGCACAAAAAAGATATATAACACAATAAAGGAAAGGGGGAAAGCCAAAAAGCATAATATGAGCACTTTAAATCTGCATAACTGAACCACCACCACTTAACTTCTGATGTCTCCCTACCTGACGCTGTACAGGATCTTTCCGTCGGGGTAAACCCGCAGCATGATGTTCTCCATGGTGGTGTCGTGGATGAAGGAGCGCTTGGAGTGGACGAAGAAGACGTCAGGAACCCAGATCTTCTTCACGAGCCTCGAGTCAAACGTCCTGCTCTGATTGTTTCGGGACGGAAACGCCAGCCGCTCGTCTTTCCAGTAGTGCCGCAGGTACAGAGTCATGGTGAAGTCCTGCGGGACGCGGCACCACAGAGATCATTTAGATGTTTGATTTGTGATTCATGAACTTTAAATCCACAACAATTCATTAACAGTCACATAACAGTCATAATCATTGCTGTTCCTATGTTTAGTTTTTCTGCTCTTATTTCCTCCCTTTTTTCCTCTTTTGGCTTTCTTTGTTCTAATTTTGTATTGGCATTTAAAGCATTAACTTGTATGAAATAACTTAAACGAAAACAGATGTAAGGAAGGATTTAATCTTTGGTTTTGTAGACACATTATCCTGATAAAAGTAAGAATATTTGTCAGCAAAGTGGAACAAAATGTACGGGTAAATAATCATCATTTGATGTCACAGTCTGACATTATTTGCAAAAGGGTGTGTAAGATGTTCAGATAACTTTTTTATTTTGGGAGATGGACATTTTTCTGCAGCCTGAATTGGATTGTGTCCAGACGACATGCAAATATTTTTTTTTACCGTTCCAGTTGAGGCTGCCATGCCGACACTGCCCTCCCTCCACCATTCATCTCTCTTGGATGGAGGAACTTGATAAGACTTGTAAGTGAGTGGCCGGTTGAGTTGAAAGCAGAGCCATTGAGGGGGTCACACACCAGACAGGAAGTGACATCAGCGCAGCCCAGAGTCAACGTCACCTTTATTTAACCCACGGAAGTTCCAGCTTTCAGTAACCTCATATATTCTCAAAATAATAAGATTCTGACATTTTAAATGTTTTAAAAAGCAACAAAGATGTTAGCTACTCATTTTTTGTGTGAAAATCTAGATTTTTTATATCTATATTTGGATTATTTTGATTGATGATCACTTGGTCCATCCATTTAAGTCCCTTATTGAATGCACAACCTTTTTTTGAAAATTTTAAGTTGAAATGGCTTTAAAGATGTCAAATAAAATAAAAAGAACATGACCTCATGCTTAGTTAAATTGTGAGGATTTACTTGAACGCATAGAATCACATATTTCGACACATTTAGTATCTTACATGTTTGTTTTTTTTACACAAGTTAATATACGGTAGAATTGTCATAAAAACTCAATGTTCAACCGGTATGTTTGTTGCATTTTCTGCCATTAAAATGCTGTACATTGACTAGTTTCTCTGCCACATTCACCAGTGGATAGAACATGTGTGAAGCCAGTCATCACAGCTGGGAAATAAGTTTAAGATGTTTGAGATCCTCACCATGTTGACCTCTGAGATGCTGTCGATGCTCTCCACCTGCACATCGATGCCCACAGGGATGGCTGCACCTGAAAACCATCAGGTTCATGTTAAACTTAATAACTCAAACTCATAAATCAGGGTTTCGGCAAGAAGTGAGACTGTACTTTACTGTAATTCTGTAGTTCTCCTTTCACCTGAGGCGCTTTGCAGAAACCTGCAAAAACTCAACCTCTTGACAGCTTTGCAGCGTGTATTTAGGATCATGAAACTACAAATAACTGCATCACAGACAATGTCAACTGTCCTAATACTTTTCACAATACACAGTAAAGAACTGTAGGTGATAAAGATAGAAAAATGTATGAAAGGAGACCTGTAATTATGGTAAACAAACATTATCATACTCTGACCATTCAATAGTTTGGAAGCCCTGAGAGGCAAAAAAAAAAAAAAATCTGCTGCTCCATTCTCTAAGTCCGATCTAAATTGTTTGTTTTCGCTCCTGTGTTTTTGACTTAAGAACAGGTGAAACACAAGTTTGGGCAGGTAATAAGTATTATTTTTGTCATGATCAATTCGTTTTTGTTGTTGTTGTCATACTCATTTCAGCCACAAGAGGCAAAAGAGGCACGACTTCCCCATGTTCTATGGACTAAAACATTCATGTTTTCTTCCAGGTGAGTTTTAATGTCTCAAAAAGTAACAATTCTGATTTATCAACGGTGACCGGATTGATTTTGAGTGTGCAGTTGAAGGTGGACCACAGGGTTTAGAGTGCATGGAGAAATTATAATTATAATAAAGCTTTTAGTCCTATTTAAAACAGAACATGGGAAAGTGGTGCACTTCAGCCTTTTGTGGTCAGAATTTTCAGATATCTTACAAAAATGGTAACTTAGAAAAAATAAAATGTTTTCACAAAAAAGAGAGAGAAAAGAGATATTGACTGATTTGAATCCATCCCTTTGTCATGGCAGCGTGGGCAGTGTGTGTTTAGATGAACGCTGTTTGGCTTCCGCTGCTCCGCTCCTCTGTGTGCTGGCCCCACGGAGGGAAGCCAAACACCTTTAAACTAAACACACTGCCCACACAAAGAGGACACAGAGCTGGATTTAAATCGGCAAAGCATCCCTTCACGTCGTCAACACAGGAGAGAAAACTATTCAGATCAGACTTAGAAAATGAATCACCAGAATTATTTTTCTTCACTTGCCTCTCTGGGCTTCCGTACAATGACAATCAGATATCAGATATGCCTTTGCTGTAACCAGTGCTGGTATGTTAGAGGTAGTGATGTGATTTTACTCTGCAGTGTCAGAAAACCTGCTCTGAAACTTTCAGTGGAGACTTTGGGTGTCCCATGATTGTGTACATGTTGCTTCAGAGGATTTTTCCACCTTAACACAGGTTAAACTTTGAATTAAACACTGAAAATGTAACTTATTTCTAATAAAATCGGTCCAAAATCACTTGTCTGCGAGTCTTTCAGCAGTTTCTATCACATTCATCTCTATCGGCCCGCAAAACCTAACTTTGGTCAAACACTGGTAACAACATCCTTTGTCTTCGCCTCCAGCTCACAGCAGCATCAACATCTGTCCTCCTCTCCCCCGCTCCATCCGCCTCATTAGCAGATTAAGCTTGTTTAACCGCTAAACCTGAAGAACCTGATTCGTGCACACACACAGACCATAAATAGCTAAACAGCACGAATCCATGTTTTGCTGCTCTGCCTCCACAAATCAATCATGACCTGACAAAGTTTGGGCAGGATATTTTCAGGGACATTTGTCCACCACTCTACTGTATGACGCCGTTTGGTGGTC
This sequence comes from Zingel zingel, assembly GCA_023566125.1. Classification (NCBI taxonomy): domain Eukaryota; kingdom Metazoa; phylum Chordata; class Actinopteri; order Perciformes; family Percidae; genus Zingel; species Zingel zingel. The sequence continues at coordinate 3,249,439 of CM042335.1, read as the reverse complement.
TTTCTGCCTTTTCCAAAAAGTCTACTCGGCTAACTTTAGGATGTATCCACCGCTGCGGCCTGCAGACTAAAGAACTCATTCCTGACTCGACCACAAGCATCAGCAATGATTTTACTGTTGTCTTAAACTCTTAAACGTCTCTCACATCTGTATCATTATGTTCTTTAGAGTCAATGTTAAAAGTTTAACAATGAGGGGAATGCAACTGGGAGAATGTGCCACCGTGACTGTCAGTTTACAACTGTGAACTTTCACCTCACTCAGTGTGCTTGTTTTGGTGATTTGCAGCTCAAAAGACGTCTATGTCTAAATTTAAACTGGGCTGAAATGGGAGTGCTGTTAGACATCTAGATTACATTACACTTCTTGTTTCATCTGTATTAAAATGACTATTTTCAACGTAAAGCAGGTTCTGGCTACACATTGCAATATAGTTATTTTAATGCTGTGGACGGTTATAGGTTATATGTCTAGATGTCTGAAAACGTTCTCTTAAGCAAGCACATTTCATTTATAAAGCAGAAGAAAAGGGAAAGGAGGGAGAAAAAAAAGAAACAACATAAAAAAACAGAACTAAGTGGACAACCCTCAAAGTATAAATTATAAAACTAACAAAAAAAGCCAGAGAAAACAAATGCACTGATTTGATTTCTTTGAGACTTTATGGGTGGCTGTTCCTTTAATTTTCAGGCTTCACCTTGGAAATCATGAAGACCTGAGGCAACTCACAAAAGTCAGAGGTCAATAATTACTGTAAATTTAAAGAAGCCTGGCCATGTAACGCCCAGGCCTGGATTATCCATAAGGGCACTTGGGCCAGTGCCCAGGGGCACCAACCATTCACAACCAGTGGGGGGGCACCACATGACACAAGCTTTAACAATATTTTCCGTAAATTGTTATATTATTCACTTAAAATTGTTGAAAGACTATACATTACTCGTTTATGAACACTAATTTCACAACAACAATAATAATAAATTATAAATAAATCAATATTACATGACCACTATCACTCCCCTCACCAATCTGTCAGAGTTGAGTTGGTCACAGGTACTCGCAAATGTATCATTTGGGGGATGGGGGGGGTTTAACAATAATTAAAAGTGGCCAGTTTAACCCCCCAAAAATGTTATCATAATGATGAATGTATAATATTAACTGTTATAAAAAAAATTATAAGTGGTTGGCTTTCTTGATTCATTGTAATTGGCAAGCTAAGAAAAACATTTTTCACACAACCCCCCCCCACCTCTGGGTGAGACTTGGTTGTGCCCAACAATTCTCCGTGTTTTCCAAGCACATAGCACGGCCAGCACGGCGCTTCGTGAGCTTATTCAGTACGCAGAGAAGTAAAAGACCGTCCACAGTCTGCGCTTCTTTTCCTAGAACTCGTAATTGATTTTGGCTTTTAGAATTGATAGACATTTTGAATTGAGACATTTGAATAAAGTGCCCACTGCTCATATGCCTACATGTATGTAGGTGGATAAGTTAGTAAATTACATTTGAGAAATCCCCTTGATTATGTCTGATATTTCTGGCAGGGAGAAAGCAAGTGTTGGTTTCTCTTTGCATAATGAAAATGCTTTGTTTTTTGTTAGTTTTTTTGGCTTGTCTGCTGGGCTGATGTACTGATGTGTATTGTTTTGACATTTTGATATTTTTGCCACTAATTCAGAACGGGTAAAGTGTAGGGGAGGGGGCTTTGAGGTATAGTGCCCAGGGGCACCACATTGTCTTAATACGGGCCTGGTAACGCCTTGTACTGTATGTCCAAAGTAGAGATGGGGACTCAAGTCTGAGACTCGGACTCAAATCACACTTAAGTCGCACAAACAGCTGACTTCAGACTTGACTTGCAACTAGACCCAAAAGACTTCAGACTTGACCCGGACTCGAGCTTTAAGACTCGTCAACAACCGCACGTGTTTCATGCAATTATTGCTTTTTAAATCTAAATTCATTCATGTATTTCTATTTTGTTTTATTGGTGCATATACATTGGGGAAACGTATGACGAGCTGCGTGTCCCCTGCCCTTTACCATAATGTGTAATGTAATGCATGCGCTATGCCTATATGCCTGCACTCACATGAAAAAAATGCATTGACGACGGCAACACCAAGTCTTCCCGGAGTTGTGCCTTTTGTCATTAGTTTTGCTTTCAATAACTTCATAAACTGTGGCAGTAAGCCAACAGCTACATGCAAGGTGTGTGGCACCAAGATAAATGATGCCGGATCAACAACGTCGAACTTCATCAGACATCTCACAACACACCCACATAGGTCAGTCACTCGCTAATGTGAAAGAGACGTTACATTTAGCATATATCGCCACAGGTAACAAGCTAACCATCGCAAAGTGTTGTGCTAATGCTGGGAACAGGCAAATTGTATCTTTATAGTTGTATCCATATGATGTGATATTTCACCAGGTTGTTGTTAAATAGCAATACGGAAAGTATCAGTTCTCACATGTTTGCACCATAGTTGGTGTATTAACTTTCAATACAGATGTTTCCCTCACACTTTGAAACACAAATGTAATGCATGATGAGGTTGGGCTTTACAGTCAGTTAGTAACACAGACATTTGTGTTTCTTCAGATTGAATTGCTGTAGAACCCATAAAGTTATCCTACAACTGATGTTGATACTGTACTGTATGGATGGTAGCTACAGGACATGCTTTGAATTCATAAGATTTAACAATACAGTGTTAGGGACAGATCAGATGGCCAGAGACTTGACTTGAACTTTCCCCTCAAAGACTTGAGAATTGACTTGGACTCGAGCTCAATGACTTGAGACTTGACTTGGACTTCCAAAAAAGGTCTCTGGTCCAAAGTAAAAGAAATCAACCCTAAGAGTGACACAGAACCAATGGCGAGAATCTGAAACTGGAGTGAGGTGTGATTTACGGCCTTTCTGCAAAGTTCTGGACCAGCTGGAGTTGAGATAAAGAAACCTTGCAGAGGCAGGTAAACAGGGAATGATTGACTGTGGTCTGATTATTGCATTTTCGCTTAGTTGGAATAAAGAATCTACAGTCATGCCAACGGCTCTGTGAAGGCTGCACATCGGGTGCTTTGAGCTAAATGCTTCATCAAGACGATGCTAACATGCTGATGCTAAGCAGGAATAATCTTCGGTGCCATGCTGAGTTAGCATGCTAACGTGGCGCTGAATGAAGGGTGGGGAGCAACGTAGGAAGAAGTATTCAGATCCTTTATTTCAGTAAAAGTACTAATACCACACTCTACAAATACTCTTACAAATAAAAGTCCTGCATTGAAAATGTTACTTAAGTAAAAGTATTTAAGTATCATCAGAGAAAATGTACTTAAAGTATCAAAAGTAAAAGTACTAAATGCAGAAAAATCCTCACATTTTAGACACTGGAAACGATTAAAACAGTCCTGTCAATCAACTAGGTGATTAATCGTGTAACCATTTCAGTAGACCTTTATATTGTCGGGTTGTATATGTTGTATTCATTTGTAAAGTAACTAGTAACTAAAGCTGTCAGATAAATGTAGTGGAGTAAAAAGTACAATATTTCTCTCTGAAATGTAGCGGAGTAGAAGTAGAAAGCATGAAAAGAAAAGACTTAAGTAAAGTACAAATACCTCAAATTTGTATTTAAAGCTTTAGTGCGTAACTTTTTGATATTAAGGAACGTGATCACTGAAGGCTTGTATCATGTGGACGCACCAACAGTGTTGTTGTCATTACTTAGAATTCCTCATGGGGGCGGCAGAAACTACGCACTATAGCATTAAGTACAGTACTGGAGTAAATGTACTTAGTTACATTCCACCACTGGTAGTTGAGTTATTTCAGTCTGAAACAATGTGGTGGACCACACTGCTTGCAGGCTAAAAAGCAAAATTGAGTGATTATACACAGAGCTCAAAATTTAGGCAGAGGATCTCTGGGTTTATTATTTTGGATGAACCGGGAAAGTTAAGTATAATTTGTTCTGAGTATTGAGTGCATAACAGTATGTGGGCCAATAAAAGAACAGTTTAGTAGAAAACTACATCCACTCTTTTCATTTTTTTTTTAATTGTGTCTAGCTACATATTGTTGTTGAGAGGGTTTTCTGTTAGTATCTCAGAGGTCACAGGTTTAATCTGTTTTATTTAATTGACCTCAAAGACCAAAGTCCAGACAAAGAAAACGAAAAAAGCATTTTGACCTGCAAATCACCAAAACCATGTCTGCTGGTTCAATGTACACACACACACACACACACACACACACACACACACACACACACACACACACACACACACACACACACACACACACACACACACACACGCGCTGGTTTGGTCCGTCTGGACGTGGTTTACAGTACATTCCTGTTTTCACCCTCAAGGCCAACAAGAAGAAAAAAGATGTACTTGAAAGTTTCTGTGTGCTTTCTGTGGATGTAAAGTGTGTTAATTCCACTTGAATGTTAGAAGGCCGGCAGCTCAATGAACACTTTATTTAATGAAGTTCATCTGACAGCCAGGACCATAAAGCTCCTACCGCAGCCCGGCTTTGTCCCGACGTGACTCGTAAAAACCACCAAGCGGTGCCGACTCAACATTTAGTGTAGCCCCGACAACGAGTGCTCTTTGGTGGGAAAAACCTGAAACAGAAGGTCACACTCTCTCTGTCTCTCTCTCTCTCTCTCTCTCTCTCTCTCTGTCTCTCTCTCTCTCTCTCTCTCTCTCTCTCTCTCTCTCTCTCTCTGTCTCTCTGTCTCTCTCTCTCTCTCTCTCTCTCTCTGTCTCTCTCTCTCTCTCTCTTTCTTTGTCTCTCTTTGTGTGTGTGTCTCTCTCTCTCTCTGTCTCTTTCTGTCTCTCTCTCTCTCTCTCTCTCTCTCTCTCTCTCTGTCTCTCTCTCTGTCTCTCTCTCTGTCTCTCTCTCTCTGTCTGTCTTTCGCTTTCTCTCTGTCTCTCTCTCTCTCTCTCTGTCTCTCTCTCTGTCTCTCTCTCCCTCTCTCTCTCTCTCTCTCTCTCGCTGCTTTTCTTTCCCCATGTCACACCCAGTCAAAAGATGTTTAAAACAGTTTATAGAGAAACTAGTGGAAAAGTTGGTCAGGTTCAACTTTCAAGGTTTTTTGAGGCAACATCAACACTAAGTTTTTTGTATTCAAGCAGTTCCACATCATACCATCAACACATTTATCTCCAGATTTAAAAAAAACAAACATTGAAGGTAGCAGCTACAGTATACGCGTGACCTTTTGCTTCCTGGGCTTAACCTACTTCTCTTATCTGTATTTTGTTTTGTAAAATGGGGTTGTGATGTTCCCTGGGTGAAGTTGATTATTTCTGTATATGATGCCAATTTGTTCAGAAAATGTATAATATGTTTGTAAAATTTTGCAAATAAAAAAACAAAAAAAAACAAAAAAAACCTACTTCTCTTACGTACTTAAAGTGACGTAACAAACTAACTTATTTCAACCCAAACCATGATCCTTTCTTGAACCTAACCAATTAGTTTTGTTGCCTAAACAGGTTCTGCACTGCAGGGGCTGAGCAGGCCCGCTGATCGCTCATGTTGCTGGACATTTGAAGGATAACGCACGAACGCCCTCCCTCCCACCTCGGACACAAACTCATTGAGTGACAGTTTCTTCCCGACTGCAGCTGGTCTCATCAACAAGGGTTATTTGGGCTATCTGGGCTCAGGGGAAAACATCCTGTGGTGGTGAACCTCGAACAACCCTGAGCATGCATGTTTTTATGTAAACGTGTTGTTGATGTTAACAAGTTGATGAGTTAGTCATTGTGGAGCATTTGTTGCAGTGATACTGCTGCAGAAGCCTTGGAATCATCGGCCTCAAATGTTCTGGAAAACAAGGAAACCGGAGGAAAAGTTGGCCCTGGTTGTTCCTGCTCAGCCTGTACCACTAACAGAGGTGATCAGGGAGTCACATTTCTTTCTGCAGTATTAGGCAACGTTATTAGTGCGGTAAGTTCTGTGATTGACAGCCTGACTTTGCGTGTTTGCTCAGCAACAGTGAAACAATGCTGCCAACAAGGGCTGGGTAATAATAAGATATAATAATTGATCGTCTTTGTACGACGGAACATTAGGGCCACATCAAAGGAAAAAAAATGAGGACGATTTTTTTAATTTATTTTGCATTTCGAGAATAAAGTCGAAATGTCGAGAATAAAGTCAACATGACGAGATTAAAGTTGAAATACTTTTTCAAGAATAAAGTTGAAATACTTTTTCGAGAATAATGTCGAAATGTCGAGATTAAAGTTGAAATGACGAGAATAAATTCAACTTCTTTATCACTTAATCACATTAGAGCGACTGTCTGCCATGCCAGCTGTCATGTAGGCATCATCAGATATGGGTTACATCCTTGGAGTGCCGCGCTCGCCTGAGCTCCACTCCTTCAGGATCAAACAAGTTGATCAATTGTCTTATTGTGTATTGTGATACAACATATCCTCTCTGTATTGCACGTAGGTGTAACCATGGATACCCTCGCATCTGTCCATTACGAGCTACTTCAGTCTGCAGGAATGCGGCCACCTCTTCCAAGTTGGTGTGGTTTCTCCTTCTGAAGAGACGCAATTTTCAGCACAATCTCTTCAAAGTCCTAATACTTCTCACCATATGCGCTAAAAGAGAAAGAGTTCATGCATTTTGTAGAATACTATAAGTAAAGTTAGTAGTTTGGTTTATTCTCAAAAGTCCAACTTGATTCTTGACATGTTGACTTTATTCTCGTCATGTTGACTTTATTCTCGTCATGTCGACTTTATTCTCGTCATGTCGACTTTATTCTCGTCATGTTGACTTTATTCTCGTCATGTCGACTTTATTCTCGTCATGTCGACTTTAATCTCGTCATGTCGACTTTATTCTCGTCATGTTGACTTTATTCTCGACATGTTGACTTTATTCTCGTCATGTTGACTTTAATCTCGACATGTTGACTTTATTCTCGACATGTTGACTTTAATCTCGACATGTCGACTTTATTCTCGTCATGTTGACTTTAATCTCGACATGTTGACTTTATTCTCGTCATGTTGACTTTAATCTCGACATGTTGACTTTAATCTCGACATGTCGACTTTATTCTCGACATGTTGACTTTATTCTCGACATGTTGACTTTATTCTCGTCATGTTGACTTTATTCTCGTCATGTTGACTTTAATCTCGACATGTTGACTTTATTCTTGACATGTTGACTTTATTCTCGACATGTTGACTTTATTCTCGACATGTTGACTTTATTCTCGTCATGTTGACTTTAATCTCGACATGTTGACTTTATTCTCGACATGTTGACTTTATTCTCGACATGTTGACTTTAATCTCGACATGTTGACTTTATTCTCGTCATGTTGACTTTAATCTCGACATGTTGACTTTATTCTCGACATGTTGACTTTATTCTCGTCATGTTGACTTTAATCTTGACATGTTGACTTTATTCTCGTCATGTTGACTTTAATCTCGACATGTTGACTTTATTCTCGTCATGTCGACTTTATTCTCGTCATGTTGACTTTATTCTCGACATGTCGACTTTATTCTTGACATGTTGACTTTATTCTCGACATGTTGACTTTATTCTCGACATGTTGACTTTATTCTCGTCATGTTGACTTTAATCTCGTCATGTTGACTTTATTCTCGTCACGTTGACTTTATTCTCGTCATGTTGACTTTATTCTCGACATGTTGACTTTATTCTCGACATGTTGACTTTATTCTCGTCATGTCGACTTTATTCTCGTCATGTTGACTTTATTCTCGTCATGTTGACTTTAATCTCGTCATGTCGACTTTATTCTCGTCATGTTGACTTTAATCTCGACATGTTGACTTTATTCTCGTCATGTTGACTTTATTCTCGACATGTTGACTTTATTCTCGTCATGTTGACTTTATTCTCGTCATGTTGACTTTAATCTCGACATGTTCACTTTAATCTCGACATGTTGACTTTAATCTCGACATGTTGACTTTAATCTCGACATGTTGACTTTATTCTCGTCATGTTGACTTTAATCTCGACATGTTCACTTTAATCTCGACATGTTGACTTTAATCTCGACATGTTGACTTTAATCTCGACATGTTGACTTTAATCTCGACATGTTGACTTTAATCTCGACATGTTGACTTTATTCTCGACATGTTGACTTTATTCTCGACATGTTGACTTTAATCTCGACATGTTGACTTTATTCTCGTCATGTTGACTTTAATCTCGACATGTTGACTTTATTCTCGACATGTTGACTTTATTCTCGACATGTTGACTTTAATCTCGTCATGTTGACTTTAATCTCGACATGTTGACTTTATTCTCGTCATGTTGACTTTAATCTCGACATGTTGACTTTATTCTCGACATGTTGACTTTATTCTCGACATGTTGACTTTAATCTCGACATGTTGACTTTAATCTTGACATGTTGACTTTATTCTCGTCATGTTGACTTTATTCTCGACATGTTGACTTTAATCTCGTCATGTTGACTTTATTCTCGTCATGTCGACTTTATTCTCGTCATGTTGACTTTATTCTCGACATGTCGACTTTATTCTCGACATGTTGACTTTATTCTCGACATGTTGACTTTAATCTCGTCATGTTGACTTTATTCTCGTCACGTTGACTTTATTCTCGTCATGTTGACTTTATTCTCGACATGTTGACTTTATTCTCGACATGTTGACTTTATTCTCGTCATGTCGACTTTATTCTCGTCATGTTGACTTTATTCTCGTCATGTTGACTTTAATCTCGTCATGTCGACTTTATTCTCGTCATGTTGACTTTAATCTCGACATGTTGACTTTATTCTCGTCATGTTGACTTTATTCTCGACATGTTGACTTTATTCTCGTCATGTTGACTTTATTCTCGTCATGTTGACTTTAATCTCGACATGTTCACTTTAATCTCGACATGTTGACTTTAATCTCGACATGTTGACTTTAATCTCGACATGTTGACTTTATTCTCGTCATGTTGACTTTAATCTCGACATGTTCACTTTAATCTCGACATGTTGACTTTAATCTCGACATGTTGACTTTAATCTCGACATGTTGACTTTAATCTCGACATGTTGACTTTAATCTCGACATGTTGACTTTAATCTCGACATGTTGACTTTAATCTCGACATGTTGACTTTAATCTCGACATGTTGACTTTAATCTCGACATGTTGACTTTAATCTCGACATGTTGACTTTATTCTTGACATGTTGACTTTATTCTCGACATGTTGACTTTAATCTCGACATGTTGACTTTAATCTCGACATGTTGACTTTAATCTCGACATGTTGACTTTATTCTCGACATGTTGACTTTATTCTCGACATGTCGACTTTATTCTCGACATGTTGACTTTATTTTCGACATTTTGACTTTATTCTCAAAATGCTAAATAAATCAAACATCTTCCTCCTTCATTTTTTTCCCTTGATGTGGCCCTAATGCTCCATCGTATCTTTCAATGGAATCAGATTGTGATGAAATCATATTTCGAGATATCGTGATATACAACTACATTGTCTAAATTGATAATAACAAGCACATACTAACTTCATTTTCTCAGAAAATCTGTTTCTGAAACATTTTGAGGGAATATCATTTGAAGAATTGCAGATTTGTTTTAACATCACACTATTTTTGTGCAAGCATGTAAACAGTAAGTATATAGCTGGACAAAATACATTTATTTACTATTAAATTTCACTTGGTCCATTTCAATTCCACATTATTGATGATTATTTATCTAAAATCTCATTTAAAAAAATTGTTTGTGAAAGCACCAATTGTCAACCCTACAATATCGACATTGATGTATTTAGTCATAAATATCGTGATATTTGATTTTCTCCATATCGCCGAGCCCTCCTGCTAAACCTCCCGTCTGTCCGTTTCAGAAAGCAGGTGTAGTGAAAACTCTGAGTTTGTTAACCCTGAGATGAGGGGAACGCTGGGCTTTCTGTTTCAGAAAAGGAGGTAACGTCACCTCAGAGTCAGTTACTATGGTAACTGAGTCTGTGAACCTAACCTGGTCGGGAGTCAGTCTCCTCCCTCTGACACAGCGCTCTTTCATTTCCTCATTCATTCATTCAGTCTGTATCAGGCGCATTTTAGCACAGCTTGTTATCTGCATGAATAAATAAACAGTGTTGGTTTATTAACCGTGTTACGCAGGGAGTTAAACATACGTGAGATGAGATGATGTTGCGGCTCCGGCCGTCTATAGATGCATTTTCATTTCCAGTTAACTAGCTACGTATTTGAGCGGTATCCTTTTTCTTCCCAGTCTATCAGTTAAATGTAACCATAACCTCCTCCGTCCTTATATCACTAACGTCACCCATCGTGGACATGCTCTTACATCCCAGCAGATTCTTTGTGTCGCATTACATTTTTTTTTCTTTACAACAACGTGGACGTTGTATTGGATTGTGGTAAAGCCACTGTAGAGTCTGACTCGCTCTGAAACGGGTTTTTGGAGTTCCCTGGACACAAACCAGTAAGAGCCATTAAAAAGAAATAAATTATTGTAAATCATAATTATATTAATGATAGTGCTGTGGCCTCAGAATGGGATTAGTAGTAGTTTACTTTTTCGCCCGCAGGATTGCCAATAAATGAAATTATAGGTGTAGCCTAGGCGACTACCATTCCAGTTTTCACCCGTAATATTATAGGTTACCTGTGATTAAATATGAAATTAATACACTATATTAGAGCTTACGCATTGACTTGAGCAGCAATTTGTTTTTTTTAACAAAATGTATATTCAAACTCGCTGATACGTGCGCATGAGTATTTCCACCGAACAGTTTATTTGTGGTTGTTACCATGGTGAATTGTAGTATCATGGCTCCATTCATGATGCCTTTTTATTGTGGTGGTGCACGTGCTTAACTCTGAGTGAACCTATTCTGAGTTGATTGAACCAACTCGAATCAGCTGTTCTGGAACTGAAAGCTCAGTTCCATCTCCGGGTGAATCAGCTCAGACATCAGGGTTAGTTTGTTTGTTAAACGTCCTTCCTGAAACGGGCCCCAGGTGTTGAAGTAAAGACTTGATCTCTGGATGATCTGGCCTTAAAAACAGGATATTATTCTCTGCGTATGGCCCCAAAAGGCAGCAAAAGTTCATTATGTGTTGCACAGATTGCTGGTCACTTAATCCGTCTTTTATTTGTGTAAATCTACAACATTTTAGTTAGTGAGCTGTTGCAGATTTACCTTAAAAAACATACAAATGTTGCCTGGTGCTGCGACAAGGTCAAGCTTTTTTTTTTTTTTTGGTCCCCAAATGATATTTGTGTGCTCAGCGTTTTAGAATGAGTCGTTTAATCCCAAAACACAACGGCCGCAGATGGATCAATTCATGCAGTCATAAGCAGCATAATGCAGATTTAAGGCCGTGGGATGTTTCTGTCCAGCCTCATGAGTATTTTTGATTTGACTCTCCGATCAAATGAGGGGTAAGGTGAAAGGTGGAGAGGGATTAAGAGGTGATTCTCTGAGCAGCTTTTGGAGAACGTAAACGTCAGACTCCTACACAGTCCATACTGACTCAACCCAGCCATGCGTAACACTGACAACTGGGGCGGAAACACTCTGTTATCAAAGCTCTGCTCGGGAAGTATCTGTAGGTTTAGGTTTTAGGCTACACACAAAGAACCACACCAGGGTTTTTTTATATGTTACAGCACACTTACTACAAATAACATTTGTTTACGTCACAGCTAACCATTTTGGGATTTTATTTTTACTGCCCTTAAAGCAGACGTCATGTTTAATTTCGGTACAGTATGAGAATAATTTCAGATCTGGCAGATGAATGTACAGTATGAGTCAGTGGTGGAATGTGACTATGTACATATAATACGATATGATACGATACAACTTTATTGTCAGCCAGGGCTGAGATTCTTTTTGCATCCCTGGGTAGCTCATATAAAAACGAGGATATAGACATACATACAGACAGCTTTGTTTTATTTTTAACTCATAAGCTACTCAACCAAGCAGTGCTACAATGGAGCATGACACTCTGAATTACTGATGTGAAAAACAAAGACATTATTTGGCTACTAGCTAAATCATTTCTTTGTTTTTACATTTACAATGGTTTTAAAGTGAAATACTTAAAATTTAGGACGCCCAGAGAGCTCAGTTGGTAGCTTGGCCGCCCATATATGGAGATTTACTCCTTGATGCAGCGGGCCCAGGTTCGACTCTGACCTGCGGCCCTTTGCTGCATGTCATTCCCCTCTCTTTCTCCCCTTTCATGTCTTCAGCTGTGCTGTCAATTAAAGGCCTAAAATGCCCCAAAAATAATCTATCAGTTGTTTTTTGCAAATTGAAATAAAAAAATATATCCACTGGTTTACAGAAATGTCTTAAACAATGTAAGTCTATGAAAAGAAATCTTTTTGGGCCATAGGGCAGTATGTGACGGCTCAGGAGTTGCAATATCACTGCTTGGCCTCTATGTTCAATTTGCTTCAAAGCCCGGCACACTTCCTGGGGGCCTGCCTGAAACTGGGACCAGACGAGGTCACACAATGTTTTATAAGGCCAGAAACACAGAGATTTAGTAAAAAAATAAATAAATAAAAGCATTTTCAAGCATTTTATTTGGCCTCACAATTTTTAAATATAACAGACCGCCTGATGTGAAGTTTGTTGGGAAGTTTACAGATGTCTTTAGTTAAAAGTTGTCCTCGATTTTGAAATAATAAGAAGTAACAAGATACAAGTAACATAAATGTCTCATGTGTATTTCAGGACTGGAAAGGATCTGAGGAGGGAATGGTTTTGATTCTTCTGACACACACACACACACACACACACACACACACACACACACACACACACACACACACACACACACACACACACACACACACACACACACAGGTTTATCTGAGGCAGAATAAGATGAGATTTCTCTTTTGTGAGAAAGTATAGTGGGGTGAAACGCCGCGGGCCGTGGGACAGAAAGTGATTATGAGTTTATAATGTCAGATAATATTCAAGCTTTGTTTTCCTATATTAACAACTTTAATTCCATCGGCCTCATTCCAAATTCTTTCTCTGAATATTACCCCCCTTCCACGGCTCCGTAATGTTTTCATTTTTAACTACAATGGCTCTAATACGGCATCGCAGAGAGTTGCCTTTTATCTACTGATCATACTCGCATACTTTTACTTAAGTAAACATTTTGATTAATTTTAAAGGAATATTCTCACAGTTCTCACCAGTAAGTAAAGGATCGGAGTACATCTTCCACCCCTGGTCAGAGAGTAAGAGGATCTCGTGGAACAAAAACACTGTGACTTTAAATTATTTAAATTAAACACGAGGGTCCAAAGAAGTTTCAGGGCTGCTAGGTATTACCAGAATTTGTAAGAAAGAGTTTAGTTTTGAGATCAATGGAAGAATGAAAGGAAGAGACTGTCATCACCAGAAAAATGACAGCATTGTCCTTTGTTCAAAAAACTTAACTATGTTTATATTTTGGTGACATGCACCTCTTGTGGTCGTGAAAATAATGAGTTTAAAAACCTCTCAGGTCAGGATCATGACTGGGCTGCACAAAGAGAAGATGGCAGTTTGAATCCTGTTTATACTAGTCTCACTTTACCAGACCTTCAAGTCCACACAGCATTCCTGGATGGGAGAAAAACGCGCTCTGGTTTATTGGCGCTAAGCTCCGCACGGCGTCTCTGCAAAATAGCCTCAGGAAGGAACTTGTTTTGGTGGAACGTGTACGTTCAAAAGTAGTTTTAGTCGTGCAACAGAAAACTCAGATTGGACAGATAGTCTAGCTAGCTGTCTGGATTTACCCTGCAGAGATCTGAGGAGCAGTTAACCAGAGTTCTCAGAAATCCACCGGAGTTTAAAATGCCAACACAAAGAAAGCAGAAGGTGACAGACATCTGGCAGAATTTCCGGTGGAAATGGAGCATTCCTGGAAGCGGAACGTCTTCAATATAGACTATGTTTATACCAACAGTCAGTTTCTTTCAACCGTGACCACAATCCTTTCCTAACCTCAGGCCGTGTTCACACGGGTAATTCACTCAAATGGGGCCAGAGAGGCAGCGTTGTCTGACAAAGACATTGAACCACTGCGTTGTTTCATCACGGAGTATTTCTACGGTTAACTATTAAGACAAAGGATAAAATACTCGCTACTGTAACTTAACTTTAACTTTGTCTGAGTATTATGAACGATTGTGAAGTGTTTTAACAATGAACCTTCTATTATTCAAATGATTCATGTTTTAATGTAGGCAGTGGTGGAAGAAGTACCCGTTTAAGTGTATGTTATTATCATATTCATATCTTTAAGTAAAAGTAGCAATAATAGCTCTGCAGAAATACTAAACGCTATTGTCATCTTTGATACTGATGATCTTTGCTGGAGATGTCAGTTTGTTTCCCACCCCTCCATCTGCTCCAGACCTGGAATATAATCCAGATTAATGCACTCGAATCCCCCCGACTCACACAATACACACACACACACAATGGTATAATCTGGGTCAGTGTTGGTGATTTTGGGATTGACACATCAGTTGTCTGGGTGACCCAGTGCCCATCATCACATCATCAAACCACCGCATCATCAGCGTGGGGTGAGATTTTTTCTGCTGGACGCCGCGTGAGCGAGCGGATTAAATCATCAGGGATGAAATGAGGTGTGTGTGTGTGTGTGTGTGTGTGTGTGGGGGGGGGGGGGGGGGGGGGGGGGGGGGGGGGGGGGCTTGTAGTGTTGTCTTTGTGAGGACCAATTTCAGTTTTAAACAAATGCAGTGAGGAAATTTCTACATTGTGAGGACATTTTGGCCTGTTTGAAGTGTTAGCATTTAGTTTTAACGTTAGCGTTGGTGGTAATACGTGCTATGAAAAGAGCATTAAAACATACCACATGTAAAAAAAACATTACAAGGAAGAAGGAAAAAGGAAAGAAACACTAATGGTTAAAGTAATATAAAAAAAAAAAAGTGTGTCTAGTGTGTGTATGTGTGTGTGTGTGTGTGTGTATGTGTGTGTGTGTGTGTGTGTGTGTGTGTCTAACCTCCGAAGCCTGGTCTCATAGCAAAGTCGTGCTCCTCGATTCTCAGCAGCTGTTCACTTTTTATCAGCAGTGTTTTGGTGCTGTCCTGTCTTTTCAGCTTGTAGTCAATACGTCTGCGCGCGCACACACACACACACACACACACACACACACACACACACACACACACACACACACACACACATACACACAATTAAATTGCAGTTTTTAATTACAGAAAACACAGTTTGTGGTTGGCACGGCTCCATGAACAAACAAACACACGTGCATGCGTATACATGTGTGGACATGTTCTCTTTTTGGCTTCAAAACAATCCTTAGTGCATCTGCAGGACTCATGAAACCAGCTGCTCGAAGCACATCACTGTGATGCAGATAATAAGCTTTTTACACTACATTTCCCATGAGTCCTTTCTTTCTCAACCTTCATGATGTATGAGTAATAATAATATTATGATATATAATAGAATAACAGTCAAGAGGGCATTTTACTGATTTTACTTACAGACCTTCACTAAAGAAACAATGCAGGACTTTTACTGTAACAGAATATTTAACTGTGTGGTTTAAGTACTTTCACTTAAGTAAAGGATCTGAATACTTTCTTCTACATTGTATATCTCGGGATAGAAGAATCTCCACCTAAGTTACATACCCTGCACCAGAACATAATGTAGAGAGATAATATTTGCAGAAGATGTAATTGAAATATGAAATGATTCGATACAATTAGTCTTTTTTTTTAAATGGAGTTTGTTTGGCAGCTCGTCACAAATCTTTTATTGTGAGGGATTAAACTTGTATTTGCCCAAAAGGCAAAAGAAAGTGGACACTTTTCTTTGTCAAACTTCTAATTCAAAGGCCATGAATACACCTTAAAGCTGAACTTTCTTTGAAGCTGCTTAAAATAACTAAATGTGACGTTACATCATGTGTGTTTTCAGCAGCAAAACAAGCTGTGAAATGCAAACTTTGTGTCTATTTGTCGTCACTGTGCGAGTGTTTTGAGTGATGACGTCTTCAGACAACATAAAGTAAACGCACGCAGTTAAATAAAGCGTAAAATACTACACACGTCTGACATTGGGCCAGGGCAAAACCCACGAGACGACGTTCAGTATGTAGACGATGTAATTACAGCCTAAGCACGACCGCTGCACTGTGTGTGTGTGTGTGTGTGTGTGTGTGTGTGTGTGTGTGTGTGTGTGTGTGTGTGTGTGTTTACCCCCTCTAAACACACACACGTGCAGTGCACAGGTGAGCACACAGTGGGAAAAGAGATCAGAGCTGTTTGAAATTTTCTCTGTTCACAGATGAAAAGCCTCTTTGAAAGTCGCACACATTCGTGCACACAAACACACACTCGGTCTCCTGTTATTGTGGGGTCAGACTGAGTGTTTGAGCCAAATCCTTTCTCAATAACCCCTTTAATTAACATTGAAGCAATCGCATCCATCAAACAAACAAACCAAATTCGACAATAATCTCAAACCCTGAAGCTTATTCCAGGAACTAAACAGAAACTTACCAACCGAACTCACTTTCTTTAACACATTTCCAGTGTATGAGGAAGTATCCAGATCCTTTACTGCAGTAAAAGTACTAATACCACACTGTGAAAATACTCTGTTACAGTAAAAGTCAGTCTTCTACTACATCTACTTAGTTACTATCCTGACTCATTTGCTGTAATCGCCGTGTTGTTTCTGTACTACAGATCACCTGTCAGTCAAACAGTGAGGGTTAGGGCGGTGACATTTTTTCACTTTGTTGTTTTTCTCACGGTCATGCTTCACACACATCAACCGTCTGCCAGCTGTTGGAAGAGTTGGAAGAGTTCAGTTAACATCTTAATAAACAGGCTTTTATTGCAGAGACCGAATGGGTGTGCAATATGTAATAAAATACAGCACAACCCTTACTAAAAATGTATGTTTACTGTTCATTTTATTAGTTGTAACCGTCCCCAAGGCGCTCATGTCTCCGGGTCGGTTTGTCTGTTTGTCAGCAGGGTTATAGAAAAACTACTGGCCCCATTTTTACAAAACTTGGTGGAAGGGTTTAACCTGACTCCGTCAGATGGATTTGCTCGGCATATCCATCTGGGAACTTTCCGTTGGAGAACTTTTGGGAAGGGGCGAAAATACTGGTTAGCTGATTGGATAAACCATCTGTCTGTCACCACCTATGTTGGTGATAGACGGGCCAAATCAACCAATCAGATCAACGATATATCAAACTCTTGCCAAAACCAGTCGGGAGAAGAGCAAAAACATCTTTTCCTCCGAGAAAAGCTTCCAGTGCTTTTTTTGCTCTTCTTTCAATGAAGGAATACTTTCTAATTCGGATGAAACTTGCGCGATAGCTACGCTCATCTCATCCGTGGAAGCCACCACGCTGTTTAGACTGAACAGTCGCTTCCCGTTGCGTCACACCTAAACCCGCCTCAAAACCAACGCTGATTGGACGGTCGTTTGGTGAACGGCTCCAAATTTTCTCTGTCTCAAGATGCCAGACTGATCTGCGAGTGGAGAACTGGAGCTCACGAGATCAGGACGGTCTCACGAGGCTAGGAAGGGTGCACCATGAAGAAGGAGAAACCCATTACATTTTGGATCACAATGGAAATAAGCCTTCGAACTTTATTTTGTTTTTATTTTATCCTCTGTGATTTTTAACGTTGGCCTATCTAATCACTGCTGTGCAGTTTTATGTGTTATTTTTTTTTTTTAAATCATTAAATAAATCAAATCGAAATGGATCTAAATCACGGGGCAAATAAATTATTTTTCACTTTTGTTAATGTTTTTGTTTATCGTTTTGTTTTTGCGAGATCGGACGTTTGTGCTGCATTCATGTGGCGTTGACTCGGAATAATCGGAAAAATGAGTTCCCAAAATTAACACCGTTAGACAGGGCGTGGCCTTGGTGGAGGTCTGCGCTCTCAGAGTGCCATTAAAGTTATATTTTGTTTTCTTACATGTTACACGTCTACAACTATGCATCTTGATTTTAGTCTTTCTGCCGCAGTGACAGGTTTCAAATCTTTTTTGCAGACTCAATTGGAATATTTCCAATGAATGAAATTCATTTTTTTAATTAACTCTTAACTTATCCTTCCTTTTTTAAATCTATTTTACCCTCCTAATATCCTTTATATGTTTTATTGCAGTTACTGCTTTGAAATAATCTACTTTGATCCTAAAGCTACACCTGAATAACTCAAATGATAACAACTTAAAGCTTCAGTGACGTTTTTACGAGTGGTTTAAATCCTTCAGTTGTAAGTTTTCCTACTAGACAAACAAAACATGTTTGAGGAGCGCTCTCTACCAAAAGCTGGAATATTTCAAACTCTGCTGCTGTGATCAATAAAAACAGCACAGTCGATGAAAAATGAGCCCCTAATATTACATTTATAGGAAAGAAGTGTTTTAGGTAATTTGTGGTTTTTATGTGTAACGGGGAAGTGAAAGTGTTTGAACCATGGGAACTTCTGTGTGATGTGTTCATTAGAAGTGAAATCACAGCTTCCTGGCAAACCACCAATTTTTAACAAAGAGCGCAGTACTAAATTGTTTGAGTACTCTTTGCACTTTTTAATCTGTCAAACTTTCTCCAATACTTTGGTTTTAGTAATACTTGCAAAACTAATTACATTCCCATCAGCCTCAGCTGTAGTTCGTGCTTAGTGCTAATAAGCAAATGTCAGCATGCTAACACGCTAAACTTCGACGGTGTCCACAAACATGACTCAAAATCAGAGCATGTGAGCGGAGAGCGAGCAAGCGGGAGGATTTTAAAAGTGGCGCAAAGCGGATTGGATGAGCGGATGAGACACAGCCATCTTCTAACCGTATACATTCTGGGAACTATATTCTCAGAAGGCGAAGCACTGCTACTTCTGCTACGTGGGCGGAGTGATTTGCACCTGATAAATCCGGTGGTGAGGAGCAGAGAGTAACAGCGGTGCTTTTCAGGTGTTGCGCTAATCACTCCGCCCAAGTAGCAGTGCTTTGCCTTCTGAGAATATAGTTCCCAGAATGTCTACGGTTAGAAGATGGCTGTGTCTCATGTGACCTTGTTATTTGTACACGCTGTGAAAATCACAACATGTAAATAGGAACATGTTGGTGTTATTTTGTCACTTATTGGGAGCAGTAGGCTAGATGGAGCCGGCCACCTCCAGGATCTGTGCTAAGCTAGGCTAGCGGTGGGGGCGTCAGTTAGAGTTACAACACGCACGGAGATGAGAAGGGTATGTATGGACTTATCTAACTCTGGGGGACACGGGGAATAAGACAAAGTCCCAATAAGTCGGCGTGTTCCTTTAATGCAAGTGTTGCTCCGTATCTGTTGGATGTATACGTGAATATGCAAAAGTTTGCTCATATCAACTTTATCAGGTGACAACCACTAGCGCTGACCACTAGTGACCACAAAATGAAGGTTTAAGAAGCACAAACAGTCGAAGAAAACACAGAGATCATCTGCATCATCTACTGACTCACACCGAGCGGTGACAAATGTGTGTGATCTGGGTCCATCTGTGAGTCTCACCTTCCAAACTGGAACTTGCTCTTCTCCCCGAGAAAGACCTCCTTGTGCCTCCTGCGTCCAGAGCTGCGACCGCCGGTCACCACGGCGACGAGGCTGGCGGCGGCCAGAGCCAGGCAAGTCAGCACATCCGCCTTCATGTTTCATAGGTTTCCCCGCCACAATTGACACGACGCCAGCATCGCCGGCCAGCTCCAGCGTCCACACCGCCCCGCAGACTAATGCTGCTGGTTTGGGGCCAACATCCCACAGCAGCTGGAAGTTTCCTCAACCAGAGAGCTCCAGAACGAAGACAAACACATGAGTGATCCCTTGAGGTTTTCTCTTAAATGCATCTATATACTGTATATATGTTCCTACATGCATGTGTCTCTGCAGCAGGTGTTTGTCCAGCTCCTCCGTCTGCAGCTGAACATCCCAGCTGGGATGATCTCCAGGAATCTTCTGCCGCGTCCTTCACGCCTCCTCTCGCTCTCGCAGTCTGCCTCTGTCTGTTTTGTCTGTAGGTTTGTGTCGGATCTTTCTATCTCTGATTAAAATCGATATGAATCTATTCCTCGCAGCGATGGGAGGAATGACACTAATTCCACTCTAATCCTCTTATTTACAGCCACAGCAATCTTTCACTAACCTACAAACAGTCCCACACACACACACACACACACACACTCCCCATCAGTAATCAGGATTTTGTCAGCGGGACAATAAAAAAAATCACACACCTGGTGTGATTATATGGATTATAATATGTGGTGAGCGCATACCTCCACATTGTGTGTGTGTGTGTGTGTGTGTGTGTGTGTGTGTGTGGAGAATTTTTTTTGCGAGAAAATTAATCACGAGGTTTGAAAGCAGCTCAAACAGCAAAAGGTCATCAAGATCGGCGGAGGTTTAATCCAAGTGGAGCGAGGTGCATCTAATACCGTCTTCCTCAGTTTACACCTCTGGAAGACAAAAACAAACACACACACACACACACACACACACACACACACACACACACATATGTTTTTTTTTTGCAATAAGGGAGTGTGAAGAATTTTCACTTTTGCAGTTAAACTGTGTTGCACCATCAGAGTTGTTGAGTTCCAGTGATATTAACTTGACAAATAACTCAATGGGATTTTACAAATGTTTACAAGTTCATGATCATAAGAGACCCAGAGCTTGTTGTTCTAAAATCACACACAAAACATAGAAAACAAAACCCTTCCAACATCTTTTTTGAAGTGTAACGCGACACCAGAGAGAAGAGCAGGGTTTGACCACCTTCTCAAGTTTACACCTGTTACCACACCCATTAGTGAGATCACAGCGTACTGGACTACACTTCTACACAGTGGTGTAGTCTAATGTGCAGGGGTCAGACACATTTTAACCAATACTTTTTCATGACTTTTCCACAACTTTTTGGCAAATTTCCATGACTATGTATTCCTGAAAATGTCAGTCAACATTATACAATAAGAATAAAAATCAGTGTTAAAGTTTACCCTCAGAGGTTTAACAATGAAATGAATGAAAATGTATGTGGTTCATAGTTATTTCTGTTTTATCTTTTTGTGCAGCACTTTGGAAACCTTGTGTTTGTTAAAATCGTGCTATATAAATAAAGTGGATTGATTGGATTGGATTCGTAATAACGCGCCCCGAATAGAATGGTGAGGTTAGGACGACGTGAAATACATTTATTAATCACATATTATTATGCTGTGTAAAAAAAAAAAAAAAAAAAAAATCCATGACTTTTCCAAAACTTTCTGGGTCTTTTTATGTTTCCAAAACCTTTCCAGGCCTGGAATTTGCATTTTTTAAATTCCATAACTTTTCCAGGTTTTTTCAAAATATATGAACCCTGAATGTACTGTATTGGGTATACTGTACCACTTTTTTTTCCTGGCTCAGAATGGGCCTTTTTTTTGGGGGGGGGGGGGGGGGGGCTATTTTGGGTTATTTTGAGCGTCAAAGACTAATCTCCTAATTTGTGATACACTTTTATGCACCAATTTATGGTGGGAATACCTTTATTTATCCTATGAGAAGGAAATCACAAATTACATTCAAAATATATCAAAAATATAATGGAATATAAAGCACTAAGGGGGCTTTCACATCAGGGACCTGAGCCTGGATCACAAAAGGTGACCCTAAAGCAACAAGGACAAAATAAAATAGGTTACTTCTATTTGTCTTACAAGTGTGGTGAAGGGAGGATACTGTCGTTAGTGTAGACGGGTATTCACAGAAATGTATGAGTGAATCATTACCGAATTCATTATTAACTCCGTCAGGGAGGTCATGTCTGTCAGCAGGATTAAAACTACTGGCCCGATTTCCCTGAAACTGCGTGGAAGAAGGTAGCACGGGCCAAGAAAGAACACATTACATCTTGGAGCGGATCAGAATCACGGGGCAGATACACTAATTCTTTTTCACTTTCAGTAACACTGCGAGATAGGGCGGAGGTCTGCGCTCTCCGAGTAACTTCTAGTTTTGTGACCAGCAAAGTACTGACTCAATTGGGGTAATTTCATTGAACAATAATTATTTGGAAATATACAGTACATCATGTAAGAACAACATTCAAATGAAAAATAAAGGTTGTGCAAGTTCTGATAAAGATCAGGTTCATTCATTAACAATGACCAACAAGTCCTCTAACCCAGGGGTCTTCAACAGGGGGTCCGGGACCTCTAGGGGGTCCTCAGAGGCAATGCAGGGGGGACCTCCAAATTATTGTTAATTTTTTGAAAGTTTTGAATGAATCCAACATATTATTAGCAAATATAAATCTCTACTGCTTACTGGCCTATAGGTAAGGTAGTCATCCACATATACAGTTCATCCTAAGGATTCACTGTGCCACATGTATGTTTAACATTAAAACAATTATTAGAATAGCTTAGCATTGTATGCCACAAAAGGTATGTATAAAGGCTTTACACCTTATTGTAATTGTGGTAATATGCAACTTTATTTTACACAATATATGTAGTGTAGTGGAAGTTTTCGGTGCAGCAGGATGTAGATGTTTGAAAAATAGAATAGTGAAACAAAATAAGGACAGTCGAAGACTAAACCAAGTTAGGTTTTTGTATTTTGTTATTAACTTGCAAGTTTACAGGAAGCACACAGGTTCACAGAAGGCACTCAGCTCAAGTGTGAAAAAGTCTCTTCAAATGATTGAACAGAAACACTGAGCTTATATACACAAACAGGAGAAGGGAGTGATAGCCACACATGGTCTGGTTTAAACATGACTTTGCATTTTCTTACAGGCATATCTGAACTCAGCATACAATATAAATCATAAGGGACACCATGTCGCCTCTGCGTCTCTTCCCCCTTGCCCCTATCACCCTGGGTCACATACCCCGTACATCTTGGACTGGCAAGGGAGCAACTGCTACAGTATGGGAGATAGTTTACCGTGACATTGTACCTTTATCGGTTCACACAAAGGCTGTACGCATTCAGCTACAGACTTCCTGGCTCCACATATTATAGAGAAAATCAAAATCTGCATGTGGGAATGAGATAAAGCACATTAAGAAATAAACGAAAAATAAAAGAATCATGCTTAAATGTAATTGTGCCATTACAGTAGTAGGGGGTCCCTGCTCCATCACTCAGTTTCAGTTTCAGTTAAAGGTGCTCTAAGCAATGTCACGCGTTTTTTTAGGCTACAACATTTTTTGTCACATACAGCAAACATCTCCTCGCTATACGCTAGCTGAACACACTGTAAAAAAACGTGGTCTCTGTAGACAGCCCCGGCTCCACAAACACCAACAAAAACAAACTGCACAAACCTGCACCACCAAACATAACAAACAGCGTTCCAGCCAATAACCAACAAGAAGGAGCTGGTTGAGCCATCACCACAGCAGCGTTAGCACGTAGGCTACTTCCACAATCAGTCCTTCCAGAAAAATGTGAGTTTTTCTGTGATTGTTGCAGGCAAAAATCCTTGATTATGCGGCACGTTTTTTTTAAAAATGCGATGGAATATGCGGATATTTATGCAATTTTACGCAATTTTAAACTTGCAAAAACTGCGGTTCCATCGTGGCTTCATCACGGTGTTTGCAGCTTTTCGATGATGTTCACGTCGTGTAATTATGTCACTCTATAACGTTCCCATGGCAACAGGAGAAAATGGCTGCTCTTGTGTGAAGTAAACGCAACATTTTTCAACTTTCTGCTAAGATATGTGTGACTTTAACGAAAATGCGGGGATTATGAAATCATGCAAGCCCCGCATATTTTGTGCGGAAATCTGCAATTTATGCGGCGAAAGTGCGGCGTATTTGAAAAAATGCGGCCCCCCGCATAAATATGCAGACTTTGGCTGATTATGCATTGAATTATGCGATCGCATAATCGCATTTTTGGGACTGCACAATGCTCGTTCATGACTGTTTCAGGAAGCACAGAAGGGAGGGGGAGGGGACAGGAGGAGGAGGGAGGGGCGAGCTAGCCTCGTTTTGTTTGACAATACTTCGAACGTCAACAAGAAGTGACGTCACCCAACATCGCTTAGAGCACCTTTAAGGGGTCCTTGGCTTAAAAAACGTTGAAGACCCCTGCTCTAAACCATACGACCATTTATTTATTCCTATCCTTTAATAGCGTTTCATAAATTAGCGTCCCTAAAGCTGCCTACACATGATCCGCGCTAAAACCGTTCTGCGCTGGCTGTTCCATAGTTTTCCTGTGGGGAGAGCGGTGCCGCCCAATTAGGCGCAGCACTACCCGTGTGCTGCGCTCAAGTTAAAAATATTTAAACTTTGACCTCGTTGCCGCTGACCTTTCAAGGTGCTTTGCCTCTCTGCTCTGCGCCCTACCTCGCGGATCATGTGTAGGCGTCTCAATGGTGGCGGGAAATACGACCCCTTATCTAAACCAGTGAATGTAACGGTCATGTCCTAAATGTTGCGAGACTGTTGCATTTTGGTTATGTTCAGGCACCAAAACAACCTAATTAAGTTAAAAAAAGATGGTGGTTTAGGTTTAAATCAGACGTTAATTCCCTTCCTGTTACGCACGTGACGCTGAACGTGACGTAGCTTCGTTTGTTCAGTAAAGAAAAACAAACTTGTCGTTTACCTTTCTGTTTGAACTGGACACAAATCCTGTATTTGTTTGACCAAAACTACCACCCCAACCTGATTTATACTTT
The DNA here is from genome assembly GCA_023566125.1 of Zingel zingel. Lineage (NCBI taxonomy): Eukaryota > Metazoa > Chordata > Actinopteri > Perciformes > Percidae > Zingel > Zingel zingel. The sequence continues at coordinate 3,224,573 of CM042335.1, read as the reverse complement.
ACTATACTACTTTATAGTATAGTACTGTCATAGCTACTACAGCCACTTGTTCCATTGTTGTTTTATTCTATGTTACATTATTTGACTTTACCTTTGCCTAACTATATTCATGGAACTTTGATGATGATGTATCTTTAAGGCATACTGTTTCTGCCTTACCTGCACTACCTGCAAAGCACTTTGGGTCAACTGTTGTTCGTTTAAATGTGCTACACAAATAAAATGACTTGACTTGACTAGAGGGCTCTGCCATTATAAACGTAAATATAATGTGAGTCCTAATTGTTGCTTGAACAAACCACTTATGTGACCATTTTTCGAGGGGAGGACAGTCTCACACATCATTTCTTAACCAATTCACATTTGTGAAATTACAACAAACTCTGACTGTTTGTTTAATCCAGCTTTGTTTGGATCTTTTTTGGTCTTTGACTCTTTATCTTTATCAGTTTAAAACCGTGGAAACAGTGGGAACAATATTGTTTGTTCATTTGATAGTTAAGAGTGCAGCTCCACCTTTTCAGTCTTATCAGAGACTGTCCTAATCATGCCATAAAAGATAAAAGGTTGAAGTCCCCCCACCCCCCCTTCCTCTTTACACCACTTACTGTACTGTAAGCACTTTTAATATAAGCCCAAGAACATTGAGATCAGACTGGTTTCCCTGGTATCCAGCTTCTAGGTGAGAGTAACTGTGGCTTCCCCGAAAAAGAGAACAATGCACTCTGCAGAACTTCCCAGGTTAAATAAAGGTTACTCATCGACATCTGGGATTGTTTTACTTTTCCTTTCCATCTGAACCAGACCAAACGCTAAATACATAATTAATTAAATATGACTTAAAAAGGAGACACATCCTGTCTCCTGATGCTAAAATGATGAACTGTTACTGCCTCTCTTGATGCGGCTCTTTGATTTATATCCTACACGTGAGTTGAGTAAACAGAGGAAAAGGAGCCTTTAATGTGTTCGGACACGCAGGGTGATAAAGTGTTGACTGTTGAACATACAACACATTGCACACGGTGCACATCAGGCCCTAAAACAGCGCTGCTCTTTGAAAGCAAACTCCGCTGACATTTGATGGAGCTGCTGAGGAAACACTGACTCCTGTAGAGGGTCTGTGTTTGTGTGTTTGTCAATCATAACCAAACTCCACCCATTCAGAGGGTGTGTGTGTGTGTGTGTGGAGCAACCTTACCCTCCCTGCATTGGTGTGTGCAGCCTATTCTCTAAATAACCTGTTGATCCAGTCAAGCTGAGACGCACTCAGCCTCAGGAGGGGACGCGCTCGGCCAATCTTCTTCCTCATTTTCTCCTGGATTTCATCTGAAGTTGGAGCTCCAGCTGAGTCACTCCGAGTGTTTCATCAGCTTTCACACGCATTTCCCGGCACGTCACTGACAGATGGCACTAATTTCAGTCCTGTAGTGGCTCTGTGTGACACATCAGGTCGATTAAAAGAGTTACCAAGAGAAGCTTTACTGTGGCTGTCCAGGAAATTCTGTAAGTACTAATTATTGTTTTTTCTGTAATTTGTTCCACACATACAGTGAGCTTTTTTTTTTTTTTTTTTTTACATGATACTAAAAGTACTACTACTTCTAAAGATAATATAAATAAGGACACTTGTATGAGCAGGTTAAGGTCTAGAAGGATTATATTTCTGGATCAGTAGCTAAAAGAAGGGGATTCATATCATCTGTAGGAGCAGTTTCAGTGCCGGGATGAAGCTCTAAAGCTGCACAGAAACTTCTAAAAATATACATTTCATTCATAAAAAGTCATCAGCTGCTTCGATACAAACTTCAATCGTGATGAAAGCTGCTTCACGAGGGACGGAACTATTGCGATAAAGTCTGAGTGCACCTGAGGTCAAAGAGTAACCACTGAGGTCCTAATAACTAATACAACTGTTATTATATGGTATAGAAAATGAGCTAATTTTTGTTTGCTGTTGTCCCTTTGCACTGGAAACCACCCACAACGTTGTCTTGTGACTTAGAGACTGAGCTGGTTAGTTAAGACATTTATTTAGAGACTGAGCTGGTTAGTTAAGACATTTATTTAGAGACTGAGCTGGTTAGTTAAGACATTTATTTAGAGACTGAGCTGGTTAGTTAAGACATTTATTTAGAGACTGAGCTGGTTAGTTAAGACATTTATTTAGAGACTGAGCTGGTTAGTTAAGACATTTATTTAGAGACTGAGCTGGTTAGTTAAGTTAAGGTGAGAAGAAAAGAACGTTTCATCAGGATAAACGTCAAGCCTGTTGATATTTATTGCCTCGTTTCTTCTATTGAGTGTACAATTCATTCGAAAAGTTTGCACAAAAATATACTGTATGTATTTTGAAAGTATATAACCATGAATCAATGTTGAAGCTGATGTTTTTGGTCGGTTGATGTCGGTTTTGTATGTGCGTTATTGATTGATAAGTATAAGTTGATAAGACTAATGCAGAATAATGCAGTTAGTGTTTTAGAGGCAGCACCTGAGGTCAGAGTTATTGTCAGTGTCTTATAAACTAATATAAAAAGGTATTAAAAACTTTGACTATGTTTTAGAGGCGGCACAGTGAGTGAAGTGTTCATTGACTTCTTGATGTTTTTATTGTATAGATACATAGTTTTTATTATAGATTTTATTATGTTACTTATGTTGCTTGTTTACATTTCATTTCAATTGCTTCATTTCCAAGCACCTTGAGTTTAAGATGAGCTGGAACAGCATCTGGTCAAAGTTATTCAATAACAGTCAATAACTCTTAGAAATGTGGCATTACTACGGAATAAGATGTTAGAAAGTTTGACTGTGTTTCAGAGGCAGCCGAGGGAGTGAAGTGTGTTCCTGAACATTGCATTTTCGCGTATTTTAATCAATATATAATCTTCTGTGCATGTCTCTCTAGCTGTACACATGATGTGGGCTGAGGTCAAAACTTTATTGCTAGTGTCTTAATAACTAATAAATGGGTTATCATCAACAGAATAAGAGTTGCTGTATGTTTTAGAGGCAGCACATTGAGTGTAGTGTGTTCTTGCACACTGTGTTGTTGCCTTTTCTTGTATTTTAATTGATATATTCTGCATGTTGCTCCTAGCTATACATATTTCAATGTGAGGCACACTGAGTTATAGATGAGATGTGAGTGCAGCTGAGGTGAAGTGTCTTATGGTAATTACTGTATGTCCCATAAATGTGTCAAAGTGTCATAGAGGCACTTGAGGGTGGTGTGTGTGTGGTGTGTTCTTGCACAGTTGCACAGTTTTATCCTTACTTGTTCTGGTGATTTATTGTATTTTATTAAATATGCTGTATCCATCTTAATGTAAATCACAGTAACTTTAACATAATCTGGGACTACTGAGGCCAAAGAGTTATTGTTAGTGGTGTAATAATGTCTAATACATTTGTTATTATTACAGAATAAGGTATTGAAAATAGTTTTTTTTAGAGGCAGCAGGGTGAGTGTAGTGTGTTCCTGCACAACTTTTCATTGACTTGTTGTGGCATTAGTTATAGCTTTTATTACATTCTTCTGCACGTTACTTGTTGCTACATTTTAATGCGAAGCACATGAGTATATAATAAGTGCATAATTATTGATCAAATGTATTGATTTCTGCAGAATCCTACCTGAAATTTACCTGAAACTTTCTGCAGTGGATTTTTTAAAAAGGTTTTGTCTTTTTCTCTCCAAGAGACCAAAGTCATCTGTCAGCTCTGAGAAACTAGACAACCTTGTTTTGTTGCTAGACACAAGCGAAGACAAAAGAAATTTGTCATTACGTGCATGTTTGCTTAGCCGTTGCTGCACTTTTGCTCTGTCACCCAGAGGAAATATTTGGACAAAATCCAAGTGCTGGCCTTCTTCTTCAGCCAACGGAAAGCCACGAGCAGTAAATATGCGATAATGTGCTTCTTCTGTACTCTATAGCACTTTAAGAGGGAATTTTGTTTAGCTCTAATGCAGGAAGGATCCCACGTAAACACTCTGACAATGCCAGCGGCTACAAGCGCGCCTCTCACCTCCTGCCAACAAACGTCACAACGTTTAATGAATCACTTTCTGTGTTTCAAACCGTAGTACACTTCCTTCCAATTTAAGACTGAATGACTGATGTATCAGCTGCTGGACATACTTCACTTTTCACTTCTCACAGTCTTTGATGTAGTTTACCTTTGTTTGTATCGGAGGGTTGAGATTGTGAGGGGATAATGTGAGAGGAATTTATTGTGCATCAGCAACAGATGCATCCTCTCTCTTATCGCTTATCAAACCAGAGAGAGATAAATAAAAAAAGAAGGGCTAAACACGGAGGATAAACAGGATATAACAGAGAGGAGTGATGGAGAAGAAAAGGATAAGTCTTAGAGGTTTTCAGAGTTTGTGGTGGATGAAAGAGTGCAGGGCTTCAGTTGCAAATCTCACTTTTTATTTTTTGGTGATGAAAAGCCAAAACCGCTCATCAGAGGATCAAACCTGAACTCTCCTCAGAAAGCCCCACATGTTCTGTCACGTTTTATACTGCATACCTTCCTGTGTCCATTTAAACAAGAATATGCCTCTAATTATGCTTTTCTCTTCCTTTGTCCTTGTGTCTGTGTGTGTGTGTGTGTGTGTGTGTGTGTGTGTGTGTGTGTGTGTGTGTGTGTGTGTGTGTGTGTGTGTGTGTGTGTGTGTGATGCCAAACCACCCAGAGGGATCCAAGGAAAAACTGGCTACAAGGCAAAAAGGGAAACCCTCACCTGAAATCACCACAGTGGAAGAAGCATGGACTGAATGAACTGTCTGCATGCATTTCTGTGAGTCGTAAATGCGTGTAGCTGAAAGGAAATCATGTCAGCGATACACACCTGGGCCTGTTTCCTCATGTGGATCGGCTTTGCAACGCAGGACAAAACCCCAGGTAAAACACAAACGCCTCTTTGTCCAGCAGCTTCAGCTGATCTGTGAGCATGACAGCGTTCACAGGGTTTAAAAGGGTTTCTTTGCAGAACCTGATACACAGAAGAACACACAAGATCTCTGCATTTTAAAGTTGCAAGATGATGGGATTTTTCCTTCTACAATCTCAGAACGGTCCCAAATTACACAGATGGGTTATTCAAACTTTTCTTCCACCCACATTAAGTCCTGACGTCAGGTATGAACTCAGGATGGAAATATTTCCCCACCACAGCAAGTGAAACAGCAGTGAAGCAGCTGGACTTGAAAGAAATGTCTGTCTGGTCTTATTATACAGCTCTGACCCTCATTCCTGATAGATAAGGTATCATTTTAACCCTTGGGTTGTCCTCCCGGGTCAAAATGAACACTTTTAGACCGTTTTTTAACCTTTTTGATGCTTTTTTTTCTCACATTTTGCTTGCTTATTTCAACATTTTTGGCACTATTTTTTCTCTCCATTACCACCAGTATCTTCACAACTAGAAACAACTCATTTACACTAGTTTTACACTTATTTTTTTCCAGAATTAATGGTCAATAAACCTCATTTATATGAAATGATACCTAATTTTTGTGTGAGAAAAAAATCTGAAATGTTTGTACATGTATATATACTTTGATACAATATTTTCTTTTTCATTTAGTTACTTAATTGTTAGTCTATTGTTATTGTTTTCATTGCTTGTCTATGGGTGGGTTACTTTGCTGTGTTCTGCTGTGCTTTTTTCTTGTTTGTTAAACAGAAAAGCTATGAATAAAATATATTTTAAAAAAAAAGAAAAGAAAAAAGCAGAAATGATGAATGGTTTGGAGTAATTGTTAAGATGAGATGAATGAAGGTAATGGATAATCACAGACATGTCAAAGTCTAGTCAGGATAATGCTATGAACATGAATACAAGACCCACAATTCTGGGTAGAGATCTGATCCTTAATTTCACTTGTGAAGAGCGTTGTATGGAACCATCCATGTTCTTTCAGGGCAATTTGGTTGAAAGAAACCCAAATTTCTGATATAGAAACTTTGAAAACGGGTCAAATTTGACCCGAGGACAACAGGAGGGCTAACTTCACTGCTGAGATCTGGAACAGAAAGACAAAAAACATGTCAAATGCATATTAAAAAAAAAATAATATGCTAAATGTGTATAGCATAAATATTATGGCTGTCAAACGATTACATTTCCTTAATCGCGATTAATCGTTGAATTTCTATAGTTAATTGCAATTAATCGCATGTTTTATCACATGATTAAAATTCTATTATTTTGCATTTCAGAACAGTTTTAAGTACATATTAACAATGGAAAGCAATTCTTACCAGTGGATCTTGATTGGGAATCAAATGAATGCAAAGAAAATGACTTTATGAATTTGATTGTAAGATTTGTATTTGTTTATTATATATTTAATTTAGTCACACATTTGAACAAACAACTTTGAATGCACAATCCAATCCTTCTTCATGTCCATAATGCCATTATGTGCCTGGATTTGTACACATATTTAGAATAATAGTATTCAGGGTTTCCCCCAGTATATTGCAAGCCTGGTGGCCCACCGGGCCTAAGTTGGCCCCACCAGGCCTCGGCCACTGGGAATTATTTTGTAATGGATTTTAAAGACGTTTTTTACATTATAGTTACAGTGGGATGGCTCGGTTGGAAACGTAGACGTAGTCATATTTTCAAATCTCCAGTTAGCTTAGAAAAGAAGACACAGACCGGGCTAAACAACCTTTCTGGGGGAAACCCTGGTACTCTGTATTCAACCTTCTTTCTTTCATCCCTGGCCCGTTCCGGATACCTTTTTCTAGAGTTTTTGTTTGATTCCTAAGATCTGGAACAGTTTTACAATCCCATCTTAAGCATGTAAATTAGTACGTAAATGAAGTTGCGATTGACCAGGAGTTCCTGGCAGAAGAGATATTGTATCTCAATGGGACCTTTCTGGCTAAATAAAGGATACAAAAAAACTATTTTTGGTTACACACGGGACACAAACAGCGGTCTCCTGGTAAAAGTCCAGTGTTTCTTTGACCCATCCATCCACCCTGACCTCCTCCCTACGCAGACCTGCTCGCTCTTTATTCTACGTCCCTAGAGATTGGCGTGAAAATTACACGAAAAGCAAAAATGCGTAGTGATAACACTCTCAAGGACTTAATAGATTGACACGTTATTCATACGCCATTTGGTGATACAGCGCTGCATAAGAAAATGCATGCATAACTAAGTTAAGAGACATGTACTTTACCATTTACAGCAAACATGTACACAGTCACATTAGGCAGGAAAAAAGGCTGTTCCAGGATTCTGCTGGAGAACTAATCCCCTTTATTAAATACACACAAACATTTAATCTTAGTTAAATTAACAACACTAAGTCCGGCGTGCAACGTGCAGTCTCACCTGGAAGACATCCATAGGGTTGCACTCGGCTGTTTACATGAAAAGTGCCAGAAATTGTGTAAAGAAAGAGAAAAAGAAAGAGAGCCAGATAGGGAAGAAGTTCAAGCCACAGCTGGCCTATCACTGCGTGAAGTGGGCGTGAATGTTGGAAAGTTACAGAAAGTGTCATATGTTGGAAAATTGTGTGTCAGTGTGTGTGTGTGGGGGGGGTGAAGTAAAATATGACCTTTTATTGAACTGTGTTTGTCACCAAAGAGCTGCAGAAACACAGACAGCTCTTAATACAGTTTACAGCGCAAATAATTGACTTTTTATGGTGGTAGAATGTCTTTTGATGCTAAAAACAGTGCGTATAGAGAGTTTTTGTTCGCGGGCTGGAAATGCTTATCACTAGTTTTGCACACATCTGCCTTTTTATCAGTTAAAGTACGTAAATGAGTTGAATTGAGTGTTTATTCTATTAAATAACGGAGTGTGTGAAGTTAATGTTTCACACTTTGTTGGCTACCTTGAAGAGATTTGTGTTTGCTCAGCAGATTGTTCAAAGCACACAAAAGTTTCTACAAGGGCACGAAATGTCACGATACCGTGAGACAGGAGGCGGCCGTCGCCTGGCTGTCACGCAGGTAAACCGGTCGGCTGCTTTGCTGCATCGTACAGCTGTGAGTCAGAGGTCTCAGAGTTATTACAGAGCTGTGATTTCCAAGAACAGCTGGGAGCGCCGGTCGGCAATATCAGCCATAATAAAACAGTTGCGGAGGACGGAGCCGGGAAAACTACTGACGGAAACACTCAGGTGATAAAGCAACAGTTAATCCCTTCAATCATCAGTCATCTGTTGCCATTCCAGTAACCATCACGCACTTATGCAAACACATACAAACAAAACAAAAGCTCAGAGGTTGAGTTGATTCAACACTGAGATCTGGACCCATTTAGTAATGTTTAACTTAAGTGTTTTCCCCTTGATGAGATAAGATATACTTTCTTATCTATAGCCTACTTTTATTCTCCCCAAGGGGACATTGTGCTTGGACAATAGTGCAATTGTTGACAATAAGGATAAAATAGAATATTGTCAGCCTTATACTTGAACGAGCTCTGCCGCATTATGAATGTTTAGCCATACATTAATGAAAAAAATGTGTGTGTGTGTGTGCGTGTGCGTGTGTGTGTGTGTGTGTGTGTGTGTGTGTGTGTGTGTGTGTGTGTGTGTGTCATGGCAAAATGTGGTTGTGGAGACACCTACTGTAGCGGTAACTACCACAGAGGTGGTCTTTCTTAATTGAGATCGATGATGGCCGTTTTCCGAGCAAGGGCAACAAAAGTAGTAGGGGTACACCCCTGGCCCCTACACCCGTGGTCGCAGCTGGTGTGATCCCATCCCAAGTTGGTCTCTAGTTAACATTCATTTTTATTCATCGATCCCCCTTCAGGCTCCACCCACTATTGACTTAAGCAATGACGTTAACTTTGAATTGCTCAACAATCAGAAATGTTTGTACACTTCAATCTGACAAGGAAATGATTCAGTATATACATGCACAATTTGCCAATACTATTTGCTGCAGTGCCGCTTCTGTTCTACTGTTGTTATTTTGATTACATTTTTATCATCATGCCATCGGTTTTCAATCAGACTGGTTTACTGCTTCTCACTACGTCAGGGAAGCATGTAAAAACTAAACAAGTGTGAGAAGCAGGCCTGGAATTTCACCCTTGCCCACTTGCAGGTGTAGGAAATTCCTGCCCTGGTTTCATTTGATAATAGTGTGTAACTGCAGTCTATTCATCACTGTCTGCCTCCACCCTGGATGTGTGGCAATGAAGGGAAGTTGAGGGTGAATAATTCTCCACATCAGTTTTGAAATATTCACCTTAAAGCAACATGTCCCTGTTTGAGATTAGAGTTCTTGCTTCTGTGTTTTTGTACATTCTTCCAGGTGACCTCCTCTCCTGCATGTAATCTAGAGAGAGGAAAGGCTACTGAAGCACATCATTCACACAGATAGGAGAATGAATGTGTGAATGTGTCACTCCACTGATATAAAAACAGAAATGTAAGCTTTTAAGTGCTCATATTATGCTTTTTGGCTTTTTCCCTTACCTTTATTTTGTTAATGTTTTTTGTGCATGTAATAAGTTTACAAAGTGAAAAAGTCCACCCAAATGGAGTTACCATCTCCCACACTATACACTGTCCACAAACTGCTCCAAACAGCTCTTTTGTAGTCCAGCTTTTACTTCAGAGACAAACACGCGTCATTTGGCGTTTGTAACACATTAAAATGCTCACCAAGCTGCTATCGTAGCACACCCTCATACTCTGCTTCTGACTGGCTAGTAGTCCTTACCTAGGTACTGTCAGGGCACGCCCTCATACTCTGCTTCTGACTGGCTAGTAGTCCTTACCTAGGTACTGTCAGGGCACACCCTCATACTCTGCTTCTGACTGGCTAGTAGTCCTTACCTAGGTACTGTCAGGGCACGCCCTCATACTCTGCTTCTGACTGGCTAGTAGTCCTTACCTAGCTACTGTCAGGGCACGCCCTCATACTCTGCTTCTGACTGGCTAGTAGTCCTTACCTAGCTACTGTCAGGGCCCTCATAATCTGCTACTGACTGGCTAGTAGTCCTTACCTAGCTACTGTCAGGGCACGCCCTCATACTCTGCTTCTGACTGGCTAGTAGTCCTTACCTAGGTACTGTCAGGGCACGCCCTCATACTCTGCTTCTGACTGGCTAGTAGTCCTTACCTAGCTACTGCGCATGTGCGACTGCCAACAAAGATTGAAAATAAGTGAGATGTCTCACTCTGTAGCTAAAACGGAGAGCTCAACACACAGGGTGAAAAGAGGAGCTGCAGCAATGTGCAGTACGACAAAAATAAAGTGTGTTTTTTGAAAATTAAACCATGTAAACCTATTATGGTACAAGCTGTAAATACAGTTATCAACCTGAAAATGACTAACTTGTCTAACATCGCAGTACCTCACCTGGACTCTCCTTGTCTTGTTTCAGATGTCTTTGTGACGTGCTTCGTCTCGCAGGAGTGCGTGCTGCCCTGCAGCTTCCAGCCGGGCAGCAAGGAGACCATTGAGTGGTTCAGACAGGACGTGGTGGTGTACAAGTTTAAGCGGGAACATGGCGATAACCACGACGACACTGATGATGATGATGATGATGATGATGATGATGACGACGACAGCAGCGAAGAGCACTTTGAGCACGAGCAGATAGCCGGCCGTGTCTCCGTTTTCCCGCATTTGGTATCCCGCGGCAATGCCACGCTGATCATCAGGGGGAGTGGTCTGAAGGACAGAGGCACGTACAGGTGTCATGTGCACACCTCGAAGGGCGAACACAACGCAAAGGTCATCGTGAAGGTGGAAGGTGAGTTTATGAAGGATGTAGGATGCAGTTTCGGTGCAGTGTGACTGTTCGGTTCGATTCGTTTAGACTGGTGTGAACAACATCGTCTTTGTGGTGCTAACCTACTGTATTAAGTGAAGCCAAAACATCTGGATTGTCCTCTGGTGGCTGGCTGCATTTTAGGTCATAAATCCCGCCCGCTCCATGTCAGCAGATGGGACATGGACCAAACTAAAACATCAAAGTACACGTCAAATACATTTTTTACCAAAGATGGTTTCTGTCATTTCAAGTAGTTCTGAACACGTTAATGTTTTTAAGTTATTTAATGCTATAAAAACAGGGTGAAACGCCCTCTCACTATCTCCGCTATCAGGGCTTAGCGAGGCCCAGGACGGTTGTGATTGGATTAATGAAATACAAACAAGCCACAGTGTTCTTTTCCCCTATCTCAGAAAAGATAAGTGGTATATCCAGACCATACTGCTTTGCTGACACAGCCCTGTAGGTCTGACAATGTGAGCCAATCCCCCACAGCCCACAGTTAAAATGCCCAATTTTAAAGCAGAAATAAACACCTTTACAGCGTGGAACAAAAAACAGCTAATCCGGCTAAACGTGGTAAACATTATACCAGCTAAACATTACGTTAGCATTGAGCTCTTAGTGTAACAGAGGCGCCAGCATGGCTGTAGATATAGTCTTGTTTCATAATTCCCTGCTTTTATGCTGAATACCAGGTGTATAAATACTTCTAAATTACTTCAAGACACTGATGTCCATGCCAATATGTGTTTCTCCCATTCAACCTGTCAGAGGCTCTGTAATGAAGCAACATTGGGGTACTTTAAAAGTTTTAAAAACAGTACTTCCAACGTTAGTAAGAACTGTTATATTGTCCTAACCGAGCTCTAATGTTATCTGCATGAGAATGATGTCAGGCTATATTGGGCCTGACATTTAGAGTCTATCATCAGGGGCTGCTGGGAAACATTCCAGCATGCTGTGAGTGTCTTTGTGTGTGTGTGTGTGTGTGTGTGTGTGTGTGTGTGTGTGTGTGTGTGTGTGTGTGTGTGTGTGTGTGTGTTTGTGTGTGTGTAGCACCCATCCGAGGCCTGTCTGTGGAGCTGTCCAGGCTGAGCGGCTACGAGGAGATGAAGTGCACCGTCAGTAATGTTTTCCCGGCCCCTCGGGTAACCTGGGCGACCGAGCCGCCCACTTTCGAGGACCTCCGACCGGTCACACGCATGCTGGCCAACAAACAGGGGCTGTACACGGTCGACAGCCGCCTCAAGAGGCTGAACGGACGACCTAACCTCATCTACATCTGTAAAGTCACAACTTCCTACGGCGGTCCGGCCTGGATGGCCTCATTCAGGGAAAGAGGTGAAAAAACCAATGCAGAAAATATCTTTCATATGCTTTAATTCAGTGGTTCCCAACCTTTTTTCCTTGGCGCCCCCCTACTTATGTCTAAGTCTCTAAGAAAAGCTGAGCCCCCCTCCGAAACTGAAGTTGAGGTAACTCTCAAGATAGAGCCTTACTTTATTTTTTGATACAGAGGAGTTATCAGCACTTGTACGTTTCATTCATAAAAATAGTGATGCCGTGTCGGCAGGAAAAATGAGGATGATAGCAGCTAGCAGCTAACAGCTAGCAGCTAGCAGCTAGCTGCTGACCTGATGACAGCTAGCAGCTAGTCAGGTCAGCAGCTAGCAGCTGACCTGATGACAGCAAGGGCCACAGGTTAAGAGGTCCCGGAGGTTTAGGGTCCCAGGTTAAGAGGTCCCGGAGGTTTAGGGTCCCAGGTTAAGAGGTCCCGGAGGTTTAGGGTCCCAGGTTAAGAGGTCCCAGAGGTTTGGCCTACTAAGTAGCCTGCCTACAATTTTAAGCGAGAACAAAAATACATAGTTTTTATACAGACTTTTGTATACATTATATATTCTAGTGTATTATCATAATTTGTTTGACATGTGCAAATATATTTTTTTTTACCTCAACCTCAAACCAGATAAAGACTTGCGCCCCCCCTGTGATCTTTGCCGCCCCCCTGAGGGGTCCCCGGACCCCAGGTTGGGAACCACTGCTTTAATTTATATTTATTTTATAAATCATTTACTTATTGGAGAGACGTTTTGTGCCTCCCTCACTTCTAAGGAAAAACTCAGGAGCAGCACAACTCATTTCAAATATGTGAAGAAGATTCGGGAGATTTTAATGACTTACATGGGAGAATTCAATGTCAACCTAATTGAGGAGACAATTGAGCAGGCAGTACAGTTTAACTGCAATGTGATATTATGCAGTGGCATCCCAACTCTGGGTTCTGTCTTCCTTAAGGTGTATTTAAACTCTTTTGAAGTTTAGCTGAACCTTCAATGAAAGCAAAGATATTGAGGGGGCCCAAATTTCTCAGCACAGACAAAATGTGTTATGTGTTTACTTTCTCTATGGCCTTGGCAGGGTGAGCTGCACTGTCATATCATACAGCTGCTACTCCTCCCGTCATCTATGGAGGCACAGAGTTGAAGTACTCCTCTCCCTGGAAAGGTCATGAGGTTATGTTGGACACTGACCTGAGTGAGACCTGGGTACTACTGTCTCAACTTACATAGCATGAGTTCATAAGCTGGAAATTACACAACACTCAATACGCCATTTCTCTCTAGTAGAAATAAAAGGAGCTCAAGGAAGAGACCTGACCATCCCCTGCCACGCCCCTCCTTACCTGAACAACCCCTTCCTCCACTGGAGCTTCATCAACGGCGAGGAGCACTCCCACATCCTCACCTACGACAGCCAGTCGGGGAAAAGCGTCTCCACGCCGCCCTGGGACAACCACGTGGAGCTGGATGGCTTCAGGGTCCCGTTCGGAGACGGCTCCCTGCGTCTGATGGACCCCCAACACTTGGAGCACACGGGCAGCTACACCTGCGTGTTCTCCGTGCCGCACAACACCCACACCGAACGCACAGATGTCACCATCGACGGTCCTGTTGGTGAGGTTACAAACACAATCAAACTGTAGATTTTATCAAACAAACACGAGGAAATACTGCATTTGCTGGGGACTATTTTCAGCAGCAGATTCATCTACATTTGGTGCTCTAGTGAGTATTTAAGCTTAAGCTTAAGATACACAATGCTTTACAGTAAGATACATGCTTTGTTATTTTTGGTCTTTTTTTAATGACATTTTTAGACAATAAGAAAAATATAGAATATCACCAGACTTAACCTTTAAAGCAGTGGGGCACAAACTTTTTAAAATAATGTATTCCCTTTGAAATATTAATATATCCAAGTACACCCAAATCCAGCACAAAACATCTTTGGTAGAAAAACAAAGCCTATCTAAATCACAAAATAGATGAGCTTTCAAAAAATGATTGATAGTTTTGGTGAGGTTTGGTGTCAAAGGTATTAATAATTATATATATACACGTATATAAAAAATATAAAGACATCCAACAAGAAGATAAACAACATGCAAAGCAAAAAACAGCTGCTGTCGTTGTTTCAGTGTATTAGACTGTGTATCTTTTCTGTCTCTGTTACCTGTGTGCAGGTGAGAAACGTACCGCAAAAGCGTCATCATCTTATTGGTGGATAGTTGGTCTGGTGATAGCAGTGCTGGTTCTGGCTCTGGTCATCATGCTGGTCTACCTGAAGATGAGAGGTAAAGATGGACTCGAGGAGAAGAAGACCGCTTGACTGGACTGACACAAGACACAAATTTCAATCTCTCTCTGACCATTTTCTCTTTCATTCTGTTAGATTTCAAAATGCATTCACACACTCAAATTCAAACTGGGAATAGTCTGGGATGTCTGGTTGTGGTCTTAAAGTGTGTATCTATCATAAAATATACACTTTATAGGGCGGTCACTACTACTACTACTTTTTTTAAGGTTTAAGTCAGCGGTGTCCAAACTTTTTTAAAGAGTGCCAGATTTGATAATGTCAAGATGCCTGGGGGCCAAAGGTCCCTTCTGACATTTTTCTTTACAAAAAAAGTTACATACTAATGCAGTGATCTATAACAATTTTTATTTTCATTGTCACATTTAACAGAATGTAATTTAGCATACAGCAAACAATTGCTTCTCCACCAAACTATCAGATTTTGAAAATTAAATTAAATTTAAAACGCTTCACCACTGTCAGTTTTACACTTTTTAAAACCATTACTTCATGGCAGAAGTGAAGTGCTGAATGTTACAACTAACTAATGAAAACACAGCTTTCATACAAGAAACGGTTGTGAGTATTTAGATATTTTATTCTAAAAATACTCTGTTACAACTAAAGGCTCTGCATTCAAAATCTTGAAGCATTATCAGCAAAATGTACTTCAAGTATTACAAGTAAAAGTACTCGTTACACAGCCGAATGGCCCTCTTCAGGGTTATTTTCACATATTATTGATTTATTACAACTGACGCATTAATGTGTGAGCAGCATTTTCATGTTAGAGTTATGCAATAAGCATACAATGGAAAGTAGAAATACTTAAAATTCTACTTAAATAAACATATTTTTTTACTTTCTACCACTGCAAGTTGATTGTTGTGAAATAAACTAAAACAAAATCTTATTTTATGATCAGCATTAGTGTAAAATTCACTGGTCCTAAAACTCTCCTTAAACTGGTGTTAGGAGGGAAAATGTGTTTCTGCATAAAATATTAAAGGACTGCATGTAAAGTCAAGCTTTTCTGTCTCATAGTGAATGTATAAATAAAACTACTCTATTTCCTATAAATAATACATAGAAAAAAGAAAATATAGAATATAAACATCCATTGATGCTCCAAACCAAGCTATTAATATCACACCTGTCACAGCCAAACAGGTCAAACCAGTTGGAAGTAATTGCAACCGGGTCATGCCTGTTCTCCAGCCGTGTTATCCAGATGCATTCTAGGAAATGTAGGCAGTCACTAAAGTCACTAAAAGCAGACACTTGAATAAAAAGAAAACAAAATCCAAAAAGTAAAATAGAACAAGAGTTTTCTAAGACTTTGGATTTGTTTAAGAGAACTAAATCACATTTCAGAGGCTCTACAGGTGCTTTTTTTAACTTCAGAGTTCATATATGTCATTCTCACAATCATTATGTCTCTCCAATCTGTCCTCAGGGAGGACATCAAAGCCCAGAAATGACCCCGAAGAAGTGACAGAGCTGCGCTTAGTCAAAGGTTGGTCATGAACTAGTTAAAAAATGTCACTTGCACTTCCAAAGCCAGACACTAGATGGAGCCGGAGAATAAGTATAATGCTCCGTTACCTCAGCAAAACTATTCTCTACCTTTACAACTCTTAGATAATAACATTTAGTTGACTCTTATTAATATGAGTGGGGTGGACAATATAACAGAAACACCACTCAGTATAATGCAGTAAAATTAAAACGCAACACAAACAACCACCTCCAAAATAACCATAAAGTTCAATGGGCCACAACATAAATCTAATGATTAAGGCATGAAAGCAGAAAAAATGGTTTCTGCTGAATTTCTTCATCTGTTACACCTTACTTAAGTCCCCATATTAAGCGTGTATAAACTGTATACAAATATTTAATACATTACCTATAAAACACTATAATGTATGCAGATATAAGGGCTGGTTGTCTCTGTTGGTCTTATGTTACCTGCCTAGGGACTGCAGATGGAAAGTAGTTATTTTAACTAATTCTGGCATATTTACATGGTGTTTTTATACAACAATGTTCATAAATATGCATGGTCCCTATCAAATAAACCAATAAATATTGTTTATTAATTAACTGACTTACATTCTTTCACAGAAGGAGTTATATCTGTTAACACAAACATCTGCTTGCAACTACATTGTAATGTGTTATAAACCATTTATTTAATGTTTATATACTACTTATAAATGCTAAATAGGGGGACTTAAAGTTAAGTGTTAATACTACTTACTACTGCAACTGAATTTACGAACTGAACAGCAAAAAAAGTTTGGGGGACAAAGTTTTAAACTGCATTGGTTTTAGCCAAGTGGACCCAATAAACTGGTCTATGATGCGAGTAGATGTTGTACACAACGGGATGGGTACTTTAATTGAAATACCCAACAGTACTAAGTGATACAGGACCACAGAGAAATACAAAAAAGAACAGATGTGCATGTCAGATTTATTCTTTTCTGCTTACCTTCATGGCCTTTGTTTCCTCCTTCTCTGATCCAGAAACTTTTCCTCTCATCCTCACAGACTCGACCGCTGACAGTAACCTGAATGAGAGCAGCCCGCTGACTGTTGGAGGCACCAACGGACAATCAGACCTCCAGACTGGATCTTAGTTAACCTGAGAACAGACAGGAACACCACGGCATCACCAAAAACTTACAAAATACTAACAAAACAAAAGCAAAAATGCACACAGCACACTGACGAGGAACTAGCCGCTTTTTACAAGACAGAATGTTTCTTCGAGAGCTTTTAAAACTATATTTTAAATGACTTTTTTAGCATATTTGGGTGTTTTTCTAACGAGGAACTTTTTTTTGGCTCCTGTGGAAACCCTGACAAACAGATGTTTAATTGTTAAACTTGCACTCCAAAAACGAAATGCTTTCAGCGTCTTTATGAAGGGTTTGTGGAACCTGCTGTTATTTCAGGAACTCTTTTAGGTCAATGTTTTCTCATGGAGAACCCTGAAAACGCATCCAGTTGAATCATCACCATCTCTTCCCAGGAAACTAAACAAAACGCTCACATTTGGCCTCACGTGAGAAGGCCAACGATGGTCGTTCAGACAGAATAACTACTGCCATTACAACAGCCAGGAGCTATTCTGTGTTACTTTGCTCACATCTTTGATACACCTAATCTAGTGTTACAAACAGCAACATCTCACCAACAGTCGGACTGACTGATAGTTTGGGTGGTGTCATTTTCTTTAGTCTGTGGCCCAACAGGGAAATTAGGTCTCCAAGTTGCATTTTAGATAGAGAGGAGTATATCCATGCAGTATTCCTCACCCTTGTTTTCGCAGCACCGTCAAATTGTATATATGGGACACAGGAGTTTTCTACCTGGAAGTTATTGTAAACAAACATTGAAATTGTATCCATAGGTCAAATGTTTAATTTTAAGTTTCCCTGGGTCAATGTTGAAATCAAGCACAGCTTATAGCTTACTGATGTTAAACTCCTCAATATGCCCTCAAATATGAGGAAAGACAGTTATTTTGACTTTTGACATTGATGTCTCCACAGTAGCTGAACAGATTTTGACCATTCAAAGTGCATTTAAAAATGCCCATCTCCCTTTGTTCTGGTGCAATTTGAATTGTAAAGACAGCCCTTGCCAATCACTTACAATGATAGTTAATATGTAGAGACACACATCCCCTGGAAACATAGGTATGCAGCCTTCGGACTCCCTGGCTCTCCGTGCCCTTAAAGGTTAGGACTGTGAAAAAGAGCCTCTGTGTGAATTATGTTTTAAACCAGGTAAAGATGTCTCTTTTTTTTCCTTGAGGCCAGAGTCAATTCTCCCTGGCACTACAACTCTGGTCTTGGACACTTGCACGGTTCTAAAATAAAAAGACTACCTATTACCTACTACCTACACTGTTGTTGTGGAACAATCCGATCACGGTTGTTCCGTGGCTTGTATGCTTTAATTTGCTGCTTGACCTTTATGAGTTGACTCGAGCGCTCGGAGAACAAAGTGACACAAAGCCGGGTTCAGCTCAACAATGTTGTGAATGTTTGATGAAAGACGCGGGAGTGTATTTATATTGTAGCAATTGCCCCAGGCATTTCGTAGTTCGATAAGAAAGGGGCAACAGTGAGAGGAGGATTGGTTCAAGGTTGGTTCACACAGATAAATCGTCAGGGAGGAGAACAGT
>CM042335.1:2945951-3200951 GCA_023566125.1 Zingel zingel | reverse complement strand
AGCTCTCACACACAGAGGATCACAACCAGTTTCTGCATGACTGCAAGTCACTGTCACCAATCTGTGCACCTACAAACATACCCAGCATCAAAATGCATACTCTGTGGTTCTTTGAGGATGTGACAGCAGCTGTGTCAGAGGTCGGAGCTAAACTACAGAAAGTTCTGGGTGAGAAATGGACAAACGTAAACACCAGAGCTGTGTTGTTAAAATATTCACGTGAAATCTCACTGGATCCAGACACAGCACACTGCCAGCTGTTATTATCTAAAGGGGACAGAAAAGCAATATTTACGACAGGACAGTCTAATTTGTATTGCTCAGCCAGATTCACTTCATGTCCTCAGGTCCTGAGTATACAGAGTCTGACTGGACGTTGTTACTGGGAGGTGGAGTTGAGAGGGAGAGAAGTTTGTGTAGCCGTTGCATACAAGAATATCAGCAGAAACGGCAGCAGTGCAGAATGTACATTTGGAGCGAAAGACAGATCTTGGGCATTATCATTATACGGCGGTTATTCCGACGACTGGGCTTACTTTCGGTATAACAATGTTCAAACTCCCGTCTCAGGTCCTCGGTCCTCCAGAATAGGAGTCTACCTGGATCACAGTGCAGGTACTCTGTCCTTCTACAGCGTCTCTGAAACCATGACGCTCCTCCACAGAGTCCAGACCACATTCACTCAGCCGCTCTATGTTGGATTTCGGCTTTCACATTATGAAGACACTGCTGAGTTCATACTCAATAAGTAGACAGAAGTCATTTAAGGGATACAATCTGTTTTGGTTTAACTCAAACTTATTTTGTCTCAATTAGTTGTTGCTAAGAGCTGATTTTTGTGACATTTCTTTACAGATCAGCCGTCAATCAAACATTATGAGATGTACTTTGACGTCTTCTCATTAGTTGTTGTGTAAATATTGTTGAGTTCCTTTGGGTGGCCCTCCTTCCTGCATCTGTTTAGCCATGGAGGCTATCACTGCCCATGATGGTGAGCCATGGTTATAATGGTTTTACATTTTTAATTAGGTTTTATTTTATTTCTGACTTTTTCCAACTGTATTTTAGTTTAGTATTATAGTTTTGAATGGAAGCCCATTTCTGCCAGTGTGATGGGAAAATACTGATCATTTTAAGAAAGTATCATCACTTAGTTTCTTTTTTACATTCACATTGGCGGAAATGGGCTTCCCTAGTTATCAGAGTACATTTGTATATATGTACAGTATATACAGTATATAGCATAGAATTACTTTTAAAGTTTTAGTTTGTTTTTGTTAAGGCAAGTTATAATGTATTAGATGGACATATACATACAAAACTAAATGTTGGAGAACTGTATATAAATGGTCATGATGTTTAATGTTTAATCTTCACCGGTAACAAAATATTATACTTAAAAAGAATAAATAAATAAATGTGTTTTATTTTTTTACCAGGCAATATCGTTTGAGTTTAGTTTTAGCTTTTTTTTTTTTCCAAAGATAATTTTTT
This sequence comes from Zingel zingel, assembly GCA_023566125.1. NCBI lineage: Eukaryota > Metazoa > Chordata > Actinopteri > Perciformes > Percidae > Zingel > Zingel zingel. The sequence continues at coordinate 3,199,457 of CM042335.1, read as the reverse complement.
GGGGAATTTTTTTCCCTTTTATTATATAGTGACAGTGGATAGACAGGGAAGGTGGGAGAGAGATGGGGGATGACACACAGCAAAGGGCAGCAGGTCGGACTCAAACCCGGCCGCTGCAAAGGACTCGCTCTTACTGGGTGAGTTAGAGGGCGCCCCTATTTAGGTTTGTTTACTAACAATATTTTTACTGCTTATTTTAGCTTTAGTTTTGGTTTATTATAATAACCTCGACCTGAACTGACATATCTCTGCATGAAAATGTAAACTTCTCTTCTCTGTGCTCTAAATGTTTGATGAATATTTGTATTGATGCATTTGCATGTTGTTGTTCCTCATCCACTGCGTGGGTCTGAAGAGCGAAAACACCAGACGGCCTTTATCATAAATATTTTGTTCTCACCACTTGGTCAATTTATAAAGAAATCTCCGATTACATATGTTTGTTTGGCTGACCTGTGAGCTGTTCGTTCATTATTCTCTTCTACATACAGTAGCTCAGATTGAAGACAACAACTCCCATGGTCCCACGCTACTACACAACCCCCACAAACTGTGTCTTTTGTTATGGTTTTGATCGAGAGAAAATGACATGTGCATTTAACAGATTTTACTGATGTGTGACGTATGAACAAACTGAAGGTGAACATGATGAATAAACAAACATGAACTCAGTATTTCTCCTCATCTTCATTCCAGGGTTTCAGACAGAGCTGATGGAGAAAATGTGAAGTATTCCTCCTGAAACACCACAAAGTACAGAGTTGATGTTTAGAGTGAAAATTCCTTTTGTGACCGGAAGTCACAGCATACTTTGTTATTAGACATTTTGCTTGTGATGTTTTGACATTTTGATTTTAGGACTGCCTCCTGCAAAGTCTCAAAATAAAAATCCTGTGAACATTTTAAAAGGAAACGAGAGAGGGAGAGAGAGAGAGAGAGAGAGAGAGAGAGAGAGAGAGAGAGAGAGAGAGAGAGAGAGAGAGAGAGAGAGAGAAAGAGAAAGAGAAAGAGAGAGAGAGAGAGAGAAAGAGAGAGAGAATACTGTTTATAATAAGGACATAAATTGTACCAACAAAATCAAGAATAAGCCGAAGAAAACAAGTTATTATATATATATATATATATATATATATATATATATATATATATATGTATATATTATATAATTATATCCAGGGTTCGAATTATGATTTCATCTTTGTGGGGGTCTCTTTAAAAAAATTAAAAAATTAAAAAAAAAAAAAAGTAGTCTATGAGCAGCAAATTTTGAACATTAAACAATTCATTTCCTGCATTTTGGTGAATTTTTATGCACCTATTTACCTTTTTCTGAATCAGTGTATGCTGGAAATATCTTTATGTAAAGGGAAACATAGATTACAATATAAAAACATAATGGAATATATTACAATAAGGCTCTCAGGCATTCTGTATTGCTATTTATTCTCCTGTAGATTGACTTTTCTAATTATATCTGAGTCAGCACACATGTAGCCTAGCATCATTTACGCTTCCCTCCTCTTTTGCGTCTTTTGTTGAGGAAGTAACATCCTTAAATGTGCATATGACAATTATTCACCTCAATGATACATGAATTCATTTGAATGGATTAATAAAGCCCTGGACTGTAATATTTCAGATGTGTGTTACGCCCCAGTCTAGGGGTGCCTAGGACACAACATGAAAAGGCCCCATCTTCCCCGTCTCTAATGTCCTAACGTCCCTAATGATGTTATTTTAAGCGTTTTATTGTTGCACACATCATAACATATATATTATATGAAGTATTTATTAATGATAATAAACTACAGCGTGTGTTCATGGAAATGAAGGAACACAACAGTGTGAATCACTGGTGTTATTATAGCACAGAGGAAGGAAATATATCAGGCTGTAAAACTTGTGATTTATCACATTTTGTGTGTCACATTCTGCCACTCTGTCCCTTCCTGCAGCCCCATCCTAACTTCTCCAAACCCATTTAGCGTTATTCTTGATCTATCTACCAGACGCCCTCAGACTCCTTCATCCCAGACCCTTCCACTCACATGTAAATAGTTGATAGTTAATTAATCCCAAATTGGGAAATGATTCTGTTACAGCAGAAAGTTACAGGGACATACACACATAGTAACTCACACACATACAGAAAATACAAGAAATATACTAGAAATAATAACATAAAAAATAAGATAGAATGAAATAAGATATCAAAAGATCAAAATGCAAGAACTACTGAAATAAATTATACTTAGAGGAATGAAAAGAATGTTACATATATGTAGAATGAAATTTACAACCTACATACATAGTATATATAACCAAATACAATATGTATAATATTAAATATGAAGTAAGTATTAGTAAGTATTATATTATCTTACACACAGTAGGTTATGGTTTACTGAACCAAAAAGGTTTAAAAAAAAAAAACTTCAGGGGATTGTGAAGGTGTGCGGAAAGTTGCAGGCACTACTCTGACTGATCTCTCCAATTCATTTAAAACGAGAGAAGGTGGAGTCAATCTTAGCAGACCAGAGCCACCCTCTGTTGCAGGCATTTCAGTTACTCCCGTCTGGCTGTAGGTACAGCCTTCCTAGATGCAGGACTAACAGATTATAAAACTAATGTTTTACTGTTGCTATACCTGCACTTTATGGTTAATCCTTACTGTATTGTTGTGGTTGTTTTTGTTGTTTTGTAATGATTTTATGTGTTGGTTGCTGGCTGCATCACAAATTGCCCTTTGGGCATGATAAAGACTTTGACCTAGACCATCTGCTCAGCAAACACCTGCAATTGTCCTCACATGAGTTTCCCCACCTATCATTTCTTCATCACACCTGTAATACCTATGCCAGTCCTTTTTCCCCAATCAGTACTCAGAATGTGGGTTTTTGTTGCCATGTTTTATTGCTTTTGAGCTACCTGTTCCTGTAAGCTTATTTGTATTTTCAGCTGTATCGACCATCTGCATTTTGGTAAAGTACTTAAGTTATATTCCACCACCGAGACCATTATTAATACATTAGTAATAAATAATTCCTTCAGCAGCAACCCTAACTCTACCCTTGAAATCAGTTAATGTTTCACAACACTGTCCACTGTGTAATCCCAGGGCTACATCTTGAAACTTTGAACTTTATTCATACAGTATAGTGCCACACACATATCAGCTGATAGCTGATATCTCTAAAAAGTAGCCCTGGCTTCTTTCAAGCTGTTCAACGTCCAATGCGATGCTTAGCTGTAGCAGCAATCAGACTGGTTGGCCAGCCTCGTCAGTGTGACACTCCCAGCAGCTGAAATGTCATTTTTTTCTCAGTACATGTCTTGTGAATTTTACCAGAAGGATGTGTCAGGGGAAGTGTGTCGTGGTTTTTGTGGTCTTGACCTTTTTGAGGACTTTTAACGGAGCAGGTGAGCGAGGCCTTTACGACCCATACTCATATGTTTAACTTGGTAGGTTAACTTTGTACATTGGTTGTTTTTGCCAGAGAAAGTAAGAATACCAGGAAACATAGTTAAATTATGTAGATCTATGATGACAAATATTTAAGTAATAATAATAATAATAATACTTCATTTGTGGTACTTTTAATTTTATCAAATATAAACTGCTGTTGGCTTTCACTGGAACAAATGACATCCACCTGATTGTCATGTGTGGAGGAGGAAAGCTCAGCACGTAACACTGAAACTATTTACATAGATACTAGAGATAGGTGAGTAAATAACATGTCTAATATGAAGAAGTGTAACTAGCAACTCCTTTACTTTAGGTTTTATAAAACAATTTGTGAACATATAAATACTGAGATTGTTAATTAACAGAATCATACTTTGAACTACAGCCAAGTGGCAAAGTCCAGCACTGGGTTAGTTACGCACTGCTGGTTGCTAAGTCTTCAATGGCATCTTTCGAAACCTGTCTGAATGCATTCCTTCACACACACACACACACACACACACACACACACACACACACACACACACACACACACACACACACACACACACACACACACACACACACACACACACACACACACATACCATGAAGGCTTTCATTTTTGTTTCCTTGTTACTGAAAAACTAAATGTAAACCTCTTAAATCAACAACAAAAAAATGTTATACTAACCTGCATCCTTCTCAACCCAAATAATGTTTTGATTTTGCTGTCTTTTAAATGTTTTGTTGTTTTCTATACTTTTAAAGTTTTATGGATCAAAAGACAGCTGACAGACACAGTTTGCAAGAAGCTGGTGAATATAGCGCAGCATTTAGCAGTTAAAGAGACATACATGTCCATCAGGAGTTGGTGGAGACCAAACCAGAGAATAAATAGGCGATTATCTAGTCATAAATTCTTGCTGTGACTCGGCAGAGAGACATGACAGCAGGGCCTGAAGTTAACTTTTTTGACCACCAGTCACTGTGGCAGGTGGATTTAAAAATCCACCTGCCACAGTGACTTTTTACCAGCCATTTTTTTTGCCTCATAAAGGTGAAAACAGGACTTGCTGTGTCTCTATGATCCTATCCTGTCCTATTGATGGTAGCCTACTCGTGGACATTGCGCCGTCATCACATGCTGTAGGGGGGCCAGCCTTGATAATCCTGCATAGGGGTTCACGTAGACAGTGGAAGTTGCAAAAAAAGTTTAAATTTTTTTTGTATAGTTCTTTAAAAATAAAAAAGGAAACTTGTTTTGGGGAGAATAATAATTATTACTATTAATTAATTACTCTGGGCTGAGATTTCCTAGGAACCTTACCAAAAGGCTCAGGATGCTGCAAATGTTGGTATAATATGAAAATGTCTGGTGGATTTAAGACAAAAAATAATAATTTATTGAATGAATCAAATATGAACGTATATGTCACTGTCAGTGGCTTGTTGATCTTTACATTGTTAGTTAATTTCCTATCCTGGCCTGGGACACACATTCATACGGTTTCATAAAGTACTTATTGGACTTTAACTTATCATTGCACTTACAATAACGAGCGTAGCTGTCCTCAATTTAGGTCATCCTGTACGTCTCGTACGTGTGTGTGTGTGTGTGTGTGTGTGTGTGTGTGTGTGTGTGTGTGAGTGTGTGTGAGAGTGAGAGTGTGTGTGTGTGTGAGAGTGAGAGTGAGAGTGTGTGCGTGTGCGTGTGCGTGTGCGTGTGCGTGTGTGTGTATGTGTGTGTGTGTGTGTGTGTGTGTGTGTGTGTGTGAACTAAGCAGCCCCGCCCGCTGCAGAGAGCCGACAGTATTGAAACAGCAGCTGCTGACTTTAGAGTGAATAAACGTTACAGCGTACATTGATGTTAAAATGTCTACATGTTGGCAGGACGGTCTGAAAGGTTGGGCGCGGTCTTTCGCTGTACGTTTTGTTGGTAAATGTGAGATGTTCGAGTCACACACACGTCTCGTCTTTATATCAGAAACTAGGAAATGATCAACCCGTTCTCACTCCCGCTTGGTCAGTGGCAGAACGGACTGCTGGGATTGTTGAGAGTAATGAAAATGCGATAGGGGGACCCGGCTGTCAATCAATGTCTTCCAGTGATGCGGGCCCCTGATTGGACCAGGCCCGTAAGCAACCGCGTACCCTGCTTACCGATAGTTATGCGTCTGAATCACTCAATTCTCATTGGCTACCTGCCGATGTGGCAGGTAGATTGACAATGTTAACCGCCAATTACAAAATTCACCCTCCATTTGGCGGGTGGTCGGGTGTTAATTTCATGCCCTGCATGACAGATTACACCTTGGGCCCCAAAAAAGTATTTCCTCGTTACTGAAGAATGTTGCGGTGGCTACCTGAAGAACCCAACCCATATCCCTCTCATTTCTTTTCGTCATTTACTGTAAATCGAAATTGAAAACATACACATGTGCATATTTAACCATTTATATGCAAGTGTGTTTATAATTACTAGCAGTAGTGAACATCATTCTTTCTCATTATTATTATGGTGTTTTGATGAGTTATTGTAAGATGTCATTGCTTGGCTGTAAAGGATCACAGGTCACAAAGGGTTACAAAAGTCTTCTTTGCTAAGAAAACAACAATGTTTACAGCCATGCTTTTACTGAGGATTAACAGGACTAACATTGGCAAAGTATTCATTTTTGATGCAGGTCTGATACAAGTCTCTCAAATGGCAACATTCAGTTATGTTAGAGTATGTAAATAAATATGGTCAACATATTAATAACCAGGCCTTTAAAGACAGCTGACTTGGATTGTGCTGCCATTTTCTCTGAACTGAACTGTGATGGATGTCTCTTTACCTGATGTGTTGCAGATATTCATGTCTCCTGTGATTTCATGGAGAGCTGCATCTTACCGTGCAGTTTTCAGTCTGGTGATGAAGTAGTCATCCACTGGATTCAGATGACAACAAAAGACACTCAGGTTCATTCCTACTATCACAACCAGGACCAGCTTGGACTCCAGGACCAGCGCTTCAGAGGCAGGACGTCGCTGTTCAAGGACCAGATCTCCAGAGGAAACGCCTCACTCCAGCTGACAGGGGTGAAGGTTCAGGACCAGGAAAGTTACAAGTGCTACACCAGCACCACCACTGGCAACAAGGAGTTATTAATCAACTTAAAGGTGGACGGTATGAGAAACAGTTATAACAGAAAACAAATATTAAAAGTATATAAAACAAACTTAAAAGTTATCATTTCAGAAGGTAGCTACCTGGAACACAAGTCGGGGCCTGGTCACCCCCAGATGGGTCTCCCGGGCGAGGGTGTCTGATGTTAAGACCCTAAACACCTGATGACCCCGGTCTATCACTGACGATGGGTCCAGGTTGCATTGCAAGGTGTATCATGAGACTTCAGAACTTTACAGAAAGTTTAAGAAACATGAGAAAGCGTGACTCTTTCCAATTCAAAGTTTTGTGAATCACAATGTCAAACTGCATTAACACGTTGTTAATTTAGACATTAATTAGAAAACATAAGAGATAAACACTGTCATGGCTAAATTAAAGAGGACCCTTGATCTCTCACCTAAAGATATCTGAAGGAAAATGGTTAAGATGAGTACCCACAAGTCTCCAAATTTCAAACATTCCCAGTTTATGATAATCCCATGCAGTTTAGGGCACAAACCATTCACTTTCTTTTAAACAGTATAACCCTAAACTGTCTTGGAGTTACATAAATTCGCAACCTGGTCTCACGGCATTTCGTGTGTAAATGTCACGTTATTTTTAATCTATTGATACGTGTTCACGGGGAGTTTTTTTTTTTGTGGTGGCCAGCACGAAATACCCTATGGGGAAAGGACGCCTCACACGCCGGGAGACAGCCGAAAAGGACGCCTCACACGCCGGGAGACGGCCGCTGGGGACGCGCCACAATAATGGGACGGTTGTGATTAGGAAGACTACTGGAAACCAAACGCCACACGGGGACGCGATCCCCGCTCGCCCAGGGGAAAGTCCTGTGTGTTTGACCCATCCACCACCCCGACCAGTCTCCCTACGTGGATTTTCGGCTATTTATACTACTTCCTACCATTTTCGTGCTGTAACCACAAAATATGCTTCCCATTGCAATACATTACTTCACATTTTCGTGCTGGACACCACGAAAAAAAATGAGAAAAACGTCCCCGTGAACATGTATAAATAGATTAAATAACGTGACCATTTCAAGAACTGCCATGAGACTGGGCTGAAATTGGGTATGACTGGAAAGCTGACTCTTGTGGATTCAATGAGTCCAGTCGTATTTATGTGTGATGATGTCCCCACATTAGGCATTTCATTGTTGTGAGACCAGTTTTTAAACTTGACCTCACTGTATACTATGACAGTTAAAACTTTTTTTCCTCACTTCACTGACAAGAACAAACGTCAGGATATTTTTAAGTTGGACTTCAAGTGAGTAAATACAGGGTGTTGTCAAATTGCAACATGAGAAAACAAAATGTCGAGTGTGTAGAGCTCTCTGAGCTACAGCGCACAAACAACGGGCTGATAAGGTTTTACTTCCTGGGAGAGGAGACTGAAAGTAATGCAAGGTCATCCAGCAGATAAGGGCACCTGCTCAGTCGACCTAGTCTCTTTTGTGAGAAACTTACTGTGCTGATTTCAACAAAAAACACAATATAAGCAAAAGTTACATATTAAAAAGAAAGTTATGATTCTCTTAAAACTGTCTGACTCTTAAGCCCCTGACACACCAACCCGACAGCTGACCGTCGGCAGAAAAGGCAGTCAGACTAATCAGTCTCCCCGAGGTCCAAAAAGTTCCTCAGAACACACCGAAGCGACGCCGTCTTGAGCGTACGTTCTGCGCGTGCGCGAAACGTAATACAAAAAACGAAAACCAGAAATGACGAACGCGTCACGTGGGTCTGACTTCTCCAGCCGATAGTAATGGTTTGTTCGAAATACGATCTCGTATTTTACGAAAATAGTTCACTGAAACGTGTTTCTGAAAAATTTTAAGTGAGGAATAGGCCGTGCAGTTGCTGAATCTGTCTTCATTTCAGATCGACAAAGGTCAGTTTAAAAGATTTTCATCAGATTTTGAGAAGCGTTCGTCACTCATCTTGCTCGTTATTTCCGGGTTAGCACTCCACCAATCAGATTGGTCATTGAGTCCGACTGCCCGCCCTCCGACCCAGCAAGTCAGGTCGGCCAAAATGAAGGCTGACGGCTCCTTGGACGGACGACGGCACGGAACACACCGAAACAGACTCGAGTCACCGACCTCACCAGACTGTCCGATGGCCGATTATCGGGTTGGTGTCAGCGCCTTTAGTAGTAGTGGCTTATCCATCACACTAGTTCTTTTTTAAATTCATACATTTGCAAGTTAACTTTACTATTTATTTTCTTAGAATTATTTAAACTATTGTTTTTTTATCCCTGTTGCTAAAGCATATATCAGACCTTTCTAGGGGAAAGAATTTAACAAAGATGATGTGATAAATGTTGTATTTCTGCTTTATTTGGAAGAACAGGGTAATACGCATGAGCCGTGAGGATAGCACCATAGAATATTTTCTGGGAGCTGCATACTCTGGTTGGAAAGATGCTTTTAGTACCGTTTGATTGGCAGATCAATGAAGGCAGAAACAACACAGCACAGAGCTTCAAAAGTCTCCCACATCACCACTTTAAAATAAGTTCCTATAAAGTCAATCTTCTTCTTTTCTTTTTTCTTGCAGCTCCAGTCGATAAAGTCGACATTCAGCAGGTAGAGAACAGGATCACCTGCAGCTCAGAGGGGATCTACCCTCAGCCTGAGCTCACCTGGTCCACCAGCCCTCCGTCCAACGTGAGCTTGGAGAACAATCCCACAGTCCAGCAGACTGAACAGCTGCTCTACAACATCAACAGCTCTCTGATAGCTTCAGTTTCTGATCTGGACTACAGCTGCACCGTCAGCACGCGCACAAACAAGACAGCTACTTTGTTTAAACCAAGTAAGTGTTTCTAAGAAGACTCTTTTAACCTGGAACCAGATTCTGATCAGAAATACCAGATATTTCATCACTTCTTTTAATTGTTGTGTTATATAATTTCAGCTTCTATCAGTGGTTCAGACACTGAAACAACGATCCCCTGCACTTCCTTAAACCCTCCACTAACAGGCCTCGTTTGGAGGTTCAACCACAGTCAGATCATCCTGAACCAGACCGGAGCCAACGTCCCCCACACAGTCTCAGAGGAGTGGAGGCAGCAGGTGAAGAGTGTGTCTGAGTCAGGCAGCCTCACACTGAAAGACTTATCTTCAGATCAAGAGGGGATATACACGTGTGAACTCAGTAATGCTGAGGAGACCTACGTAACCACCACTCTTCTGAGGATAGAAGAAAGCCCAGGTAAGGTAGCAGGAGGTGGGAACTGTTAGTCTACCTTAACAAGAACTGTTAACAAATGAAATAATAGTTTCAATATACACTCAAGTGTTCACACTTACAGTTTAGAAAGAGAGTTAGTCACTGTGCTGCTGAGGTGCGCCATGAAATCATAAACCATCAATCCCAGACAAGGTTCAAACTTCTGCATAACCTGCAAAATACAAATACATCAAAATAAATAACACTGAGTTAAATCTACTCAGCACTACAAATTTGAGGTACTTCTACGTTAAGTATTTCCATTTTATGCTACTTCTACTCCCCACTACAAGCTTAGAGAGAAATATTGTAGTTTATTCCACTACATTTATTTGACAGTTTTAGTTACTTTACGCAGATTGAGATTATTATTACAAAATATATACCAAATAATGATGTATTGAATGCAGGGCTTTCATTTGTAACAAAGTATTTCTAAACTGTAGTATTGCTACGTCTACTTAAAATAGATCAATAGAAGAACATTATTTCTTTACTAGAAAGTGAATTTCATTACATTATGTGCAGATTAAGTTGTTTAAATGAACATAACAGGTAACAGGTGTTAACCTTTCTCACTATAATAACCCACAGGCAGTGGTGGAACCACTCAGATCTTTTACTTACACACCAAATAAAGAAACTATTTGATTTAAATTACTGCACTTGTTTGTTAACCTCTGGTAAGTGCATTCTGTTTTATCGTCTGTGGTTGATAGGGATGTAACGATGCATTGTGAATCCGTTAAAAAAATCGACATAAATGTGTAAAAAAATAACCGGTTGAGATAAAAAATGTATCAAGATGCAATTTTGAACAGCCTAGGGAATGATCTATTTTGGATTTCACTTGTTTGACTTCAGACGTCACTACTTCTTCTTAATTTATTTATTTAGATTCATTTGTTGCACTCTTGATAAGAGGACACGTCTGTTGTTTTACACAGTTTAAATAAAAAAAAGGATTTTTTTCAGTTATTTCTCTGCAAAGTTAAAAAAAAAAAAAAAAAAAATCTAGATGTGGCCGGTTAGCTCAGTTGGTAGAGCAGGCGCCCATATATAGAGGTTTACTCCTTGATGCAGTGGCCCCGGGTTTAACTCCAAGACCTGCGGGCCTTGGCTGCATGTCATTCCCTCTCTCTCTCTCTCTCTCTCTCTCTCTCTCTCTCTCTCTCTCTCTCTCTCTCTCTCTCTCTCCCCTTTCATGTCTTCATCTGTCCTGTGAAATTAAAGGCCTAAAATGCCCCAAAAAAATAATCTTAAAATACAATCTAGAGAAAATGGTATCGTGAACTTCAAATTGTGTATAGTAACATCCCTAGTGGTTGGATTCAAATACAGCAACCCCCCCATCGTAAAGGTTCACAGTACAGCTTGATGTTACGGAGTTGTCGCTGCACGTGTGGAAGTTTGTTTGAACGATTAACTAACTGAATCTTTTTTTGTTTTTAGGCACTGCTAGTGTTGCAGACATTGCCATTGGAGTGGTTGTTCCCATTTTGGTTGTCTTGGTGCTACTCTGCATATACCTGTATATAAAAAACAAAAAGGTAAATAGCAATTCTGCCTACACCTTCATTTATTTTGTGTGTATAGTTGGTGCTAATGATAATGTATTTTGGCCTCAGAGAAAAGAACAGAAGGACAGAGAACTGCCACACGTTGGAGTACCCATGATGTAAGTATTATAGTATGTTCTGTAATAACAATAGCACTGCTGCACTAAAGGAGAATACCGTCATTTACCAAGACTACTTTACATTTGCTTTAATCATTCCGCAGTGCATTGCATGCTTTAATCCTTTTCATTAATAATCAAACCTTTCTCCTCAGTTGAAAGTTAAATATAGCTTTAAATGAACTGCTTGTTTGTAAAGCAGCATGCTTTTTAAGGATTTATTCTCTAGAGGTGATGTGTGTTTCTCCATTCAGATCAGGTAGCAAAGCATAAGTGACTCAATAAAATTATGATAAAACAAATGTCCTCATGTTTGCTGTGATAGTTTATTGTCCTCTGCAGAAGTTGTTTATAATGAATAAATGAGAGATTGGGAGTTCAATGTGTTTCAGGACTGAATTCTGTTCATTTTTGTTTACAGGGAAAATGGTGAAGAAAATAACGTGAAAAAATAAAGCTTGAAAAGAAAAACACGTCATCCAACAGCACTCTTGAAACCAAAGACAAGAGTGTTACTGTACTAATGGACAAGAGAGGTTCCACATAAACAGAGCTGGAGACAAACGCACCTGATGTGAACACTACACAACCTCCAGTATCTCAGAAAGCCTCTTCTCCACTGGAAACTCAAGGTTGCAAAGTCAAAACTGACTAAAGTTGGCAGCAGAATGAATTTGAAGTTTCAGTGGGAACAAGAGAGAGAACAAGACGTTCAGGTCTGTGTTTTGGAGAAGTTCAGCAAACATCTTTATCCAGACTGATAAATGAAGGACAAGGACGCTTTGACTGTAAGACTGCACTATGTTGTTTCTGACACTACTTTGTTTTACTTATTTATTTTTGTCCTGTTGAAGCACAGCATGCTGTTCCTCCTCTACCTCACATCCTTGTGCTCCACACTCAATCAAATCAATCAATTTGATTGGTCACATGAAATTATACATGGTACAATTCCGATGAAATGTAATCCCATCAGCTTTTTTAACTTGTGAACTATTCATCATAGAATAGAGCTGGCCTGGTATATCCGGTACATTCTTCCCGACTTTAACAAGGAGAAAAGGCTTTAAGGGGTATTTGAGGGGATACGCTGAACTTCCTCAGGCGTCTGAGGTGAAACAGTCTCTGCCTTTCTCACCACTGAGTCAGTATGCAGCGCCCACGTCAGACCCTCGGTGATGTACACACCAAGGTGACTGCAGTGATGACATGTTGATATTAGTCATCCACAGTGCTGCAGAAGAGGGTCTGGCTCCACACAGCATTCTGGTATGGGAGAAAAACGTGTTCTGGTTAATGGCATTTTTTTTAAACCAATCACAATCGTCTTGGGTGGTGCTAAGCGCCGGACGCAGCAACGGTGCCGCTGCAAAATAACCTTGGGAAGAACTTGTTTTCGTGGAACGTGCGTAGGGAGGTGAGCTCTGGAATTAAAATGGCTGTAGAGTGTGTGATGAGAATTTGACTCATAAAAAAGATAAATATAATTTGATTGTCGCTTCTAGCTTGGAGGATGGTTCCCGAATCGACCGGAGTTTAGAACGCTAACACAAAGAAAGCGGAAGGTGAGGGACATCGGCGGCCCCGTAACTATCCTGTAAATGAAACGTAGTCGATATATAGACTACCTTGATATTGACAGGGCGTAGTTCCTTCCCTGCTTCTTCTCAAAATCCACTATCATCTCTTTAGTTTTGGTGACATTTATGAGTAGGTTGTTGTCCCGACACCATAGGGTCAGGTCCTTTCCTCCTGTCAGGGAGGCTTCTCATTGTTTTCTGTGATCAGGTAGCCTAGTAATCTAGACGCACCTTAGCGGCAGCAAATGTAATTTGCAGCCAGAGTTGTCTAGCAACTCGGTGGGCGGGCTTATGGCTGCTACTACTGGCGAACAGCGGTCTTTGATCTTCGACCCAACATCTTGATGTGGATCTGGCTTGTCAGGCTAGTGATCAGGCCCAACACAGCTGTGTCCTCAGCCAACTTGATGATGGGGTTGGAGTTAAAAGTAGCTCAAACAAAATGGTAAAGAAGAAGTCATTTAAAAAACACACACACACACACACACACACACACACACACACACACACACACACACACACACACACACACACACAACAAACCAGACGGATAAAGTGACTCAGAGACAAGGAAGTATTCTGGTTCATATATAAAAAGCATGAGTCAGATAATAAGTGGTTAACTCATACAGACTAAATGTGTGGAGTTAGGGCTGCAGTTAGCAGACTTTTCACAGCTAAATCATCAGTGCTGTTTGAACATCTCATAAAAAAGATTTATAATAATAATTTATAATATATGCTACAACACAAATCTCAAGAATTATACCTTTTAAATCTGAACGTGTAAATCAACACTACTTCATGGTTGGTCATGTCAATTTGCTTTCATATCTGCACTTGTGTTAAATGTTTTGTAAACTGAACGAGAGTGAAATATCAGCAACTATTAAATGGGGTGCCATGAATGTACAGGTGTTTAAGATCCCAAAAGGAGTTTTTTTGCCTTTCTATCACCACTCGATAATTGCGGAGTGACCATTATTAAATGCGATGTGTGTGTGTTTTGACTGTTGTTTTTTACGTCTCTTTCATGTTCAGTAGACCCATCTGTGTCGACATAGCTCCATGGAATGACTTCAATTGTATTACATGCATTCAGCAGTCATTTGTTTTATTTTTGATACCACTTGTCTTTATTGTAAAATTAACCAAAAGGCTTCTGAGTTCAACCGAGTCTCTGAAAAAGACTCCACATGCAGACAGACATCACACACGGAGGTGTTTGACTACCTACAAATACAGGACCAACATATTGTTTTACTGACTTCTTCTGGATGAACGTTTCATTTTCCTGCTGCTGATTTCAGTGCGTTCACTTCTCCATGACGACAACAAGGGGACGACTATAACCCTTGTGTTGTCTTTGTTTCAACCTTGAAAAAAACTTTTTTCTGACATTTGTGACGCCTTTTTTCACAATTTGTTTTTTCTTTTTCCAACGTTTTAAATTTTTAAATTTTTCTTCTACACATTTTCAGCCCTTATTTCTACGTCTATATCAGAATATTTTCTGATATAAAACAAAAATTAAAAACGGGCCAATGTGACCCGAAGTCAACACAAGGGTTTTAAAAACTGCAGGTCCAAGCAGAACAAACAGCATTCATTGAGTAAATTCAGAAAAACACTACTGATTAAATCAAGACATAAAGAACTAATCTTGTTTATTTTGGAACATGAATGGAAGTGGAGTAATTTGTGTATTTGTACTTTTTAGTAATCAACAGTAACCATGAAATGAATGTTTTATGTTGATTAGTATTCTTAGGGGGTTGAGAAGGTTTAGTAGTTGTCCAAAAGCTTGAGCAAGTTCCTCAAACACAACATCTGATCAGTCAGTGGAAATAAAAACAGGAGCTATGTGGTATTTATACAATAACTGTGTTACATAAAATACCACATTGTCTGAACGCAATTAGAACGTTTAATTGAACTTATTAGAAACCATACTTGTACTTCAGCATGAGTCTGTTTGATATTCTAGAAATCTTTTCTTTTAGGTTGATATCTCAACCTGTTATCATCGCTTACAATCAGGGCGGGTCTCTAACCAATGAATGCACCTCTTTCACTTTGACTCGTCGTCATGGAGCTGCCTGCATTCTTGCATTCAGTGTAATGGTATGTTTAGTCACATTAGCAGCACGGCTCTAGGGATGGAAAATGTTTCAGTCTAGACTCAAATATCTCAACTATTGGGACAGAGAGTTATGAAATTTTGTTTAGACATATATGTGAAGTTTTGTGCATATTTTCACACAGCAGAATATAGATTTTTCACTTTTTCCTCCATTAAAGTTTTTTGGTGGAGTTGTACTTATCTGAATCAGTCGAGGGATGAAGAGTATTGTATTTGTGACGCCAGAGAATTAATCCCAATAAGTTAGGATAATAACGATGAAGAAAGCTTACAGTAAACTCAACTCATATTAACTTTAATGCATAAAATAACCACTGACAGGAAAAATGTGTTTGATAAAGAATATAATAAAATATTGATATATGGTGCTAAATCAACACATAACTTACCAAATTAGCGCACCCAAAGAGAATATCAATAACGGCAGTCAGTGCGGTCAGCACAGTAGCAAAAGTTAGCTTGTCAGGTTCAGAAAATTGCTGCACGCCACAGCGGTGTTTCCTGAAAAATCTTCACTGGCACTCCCACGGTAAATTTCCCAGAGTATCTTCTTTCACTTCCACATATAAATTACCGAAGTTGTCCACAAGCTGCACATTTCTCCAAAACACGGCCTGCAACGATGGCGGACTTTTACACAGGCTCGGTGCGTGGCTCGGTGAAGTAGCACGTTGAAGCACGTACGCACGTACATGAGGTCGGAGCGATTACAATGACGAAAAACAATTAAAGTGGTTGAGCACTGAAAACTTGAGATTACAAATGTGTACTAATGACTCAGAAAAATAGCGGAGAATAAACTTCTATGAATTTTTGACATAACAGAACTTATTTTGCTTTTACTGTTCGGTCTTACAGTAAATTATTTTTGTTTCTTTGTCTTGATCCCTCCTCTGCAGGTTTGCAGGTCTGTCCCTCTGTAGGTCCGTTCCTCTTTATTTCATTGCTGATGATACTCATCTATGTCCTGATAAAACATGGTACAACAAATAAAAGCCTGGTACCATTGATTTGTCCGTTATTATGTCCCGCCCTTAGCTCTTCAGCACCAGAAGCATTAACACCGTCTCTTCTGGTCTGGGTGACTTCTCTAATAATGTTAGTTTTTAATGGCCTGTGATTTACAGTACATGTACGTTGTTACTTAGAGTGGTTCTCTGACATTTAAACAATATTAGATCGTCGGTTCAATCCCCAGACCGACAGGATAAAAATCTGGGTGGGGAAAGTGAAAGAGCAGCGCTTGTCCCTCCCTCATTACCACCACTGAGGTGCCTTTGAGCAAGGCCCTTAACCTCCAACCGCTCCAGTGGAGCTGCTCAGTGGCCAGCAGATCAGACTGTGGTTGTACCGGGCAGCTTCCAGGTATGAATGTGAAACTGTGTGAATGTGATCAGGGCGTTCCTGCAAAAGAGAGACTGCCTCTCAATGAACCTTCCCTGAATAAATAAAAATAAAATAAAAATAAAAAAAAATTATCATTATTATTATTATTATTACATAACCTTGCTGCCACGCTTTTAATGTGTATTACTACTGGATGCATGGTGACTACATCACTCCAGTCCATGCTGTTCTTTACTGGCTAACTGAGAGTTTTAGGATTTATTTTAGTCTGAAACTGCTTGTTTTTTTAAGCCTCCTGTCTTTATCTGTGATCCACTAACTCCCTACGAGCCTGATCACTGCTTAGGATCTTTTAAACATCTTCTTAAGAAGTTAATTGTTAATTATTATATATATTCTTTGTTTATACCACAATACATGATGTAGCTTTGTTTTTAAAAAGGTGATATATATATTTTAAGAAGGAATTGTACTTAAATGGATATTAAGGACTGAATGAAAGGTGACCAAGAAAGTCAACCGAGACTTGTCACAGATTTATTACTTCTACTTAGTGAGTACACTTGAGATCATCTTATCATCAGATGACTCAGAGCACTGGGCCGGGCTTGGTGGGAGCGGGACAGCAAACCGTGATTACCCTTGAGATATGGCATCAAGTTACAGTAGTCACTCCAGTTGGACGGCTTTAAGGTGAGCGTCCTAAGAACTGGATTTATATTCTGTTCAGGTCATCAAACAGTATCGACAGAGGAAGTTTAACAGGAGGATGACTGGGATTAAGTGGGTCGTGTTGGTGGTGGTCCTGACCTTTCTGAGTCCTGCAAGAGGAGGTGAGTGAAGAGTTCACAGCCCAGAGATAACAGACGTTAGTCAGCGTTGTCAAAGACATGAACTGAGTTTAGTTTGTGCTACCTAGTGAACAGTTTTACATGAAAATTGTTCACAGCAAACAATGTGAGGAAATACAGCCGGTTGTTGAGTTTGACTGGTCTGAGCCACAGACTGTTAATATACAGTCTATGGTCTGAGCCACAGACTGTTAATATGCAGTCTATGGTCTGAGACACAGACTGTTAATATACAGTATATGGTCTGAGCCACAGACTGTTAATATACAGTCTATGGTCTGAGCCACAGACTGTTAATATGCAGTCTATGGTCTGAGCCACAGACTGTTAATATACAGTCTATGGTCTGAGACACAGACTGTTAATATACAGTCTATGGTCTGAGACACAGACTGTTAATATACAGTCTATGGTCTAAGACACAGACTGTTAATATACAGTCTATGGTCTGAGCACGATAAACTTTCCTTGTATGGAGGTGGAAATGCATCTCAACATCTTGGTTCATAACTCTGAAACTATATGTATTTAGCTACATGCCAGTTAGCTGGAAAGACATCTTTTCCTAATGAACTGTGTTCTTTATAACAACATTTTTCAATCAAATAGAAATTTTCTGTGCATGATTTTAGAAACATTCACCTAAAGTTCAGCTCTTTGTATTTTTTTAACTTTAGGATGTTCACTAGAGTTTATAATAAAGCTCTGTTGGTTTGAACAAAGTTTGTCTGCACAGTGTGAGTTTATGTAGATTGACCCACTCACTGATATTTAACTTAAATACTCCGGTTGACAGGGGTGAAGGTTCAGGACCAGGGAAGATACAAGTGCTACACCAGCACCATCACTGGCAACAAGGAGTCATTTATCAACTTAAAGGTGGACGGTATGAGAAACACATAAATATAACAGAAAACAAATAATAACTCTAAGTTAACTTAAAAGTTATAATTTCAGAAGGTAGCTACCTGGAACACAAGTCGGGGCCTGGTCACCCCCAGATGGGTCTCCCGGGCGAGGGTGTCTGATGTTAAGACCCTAAACACCTGATGACCCCGGTCTATCACTGACGATGGGTCCAGGTTGCATTGCAAGGTGTATCATGAGACTTCAGAACTTTACAGAAAGTTTAAGAAACATGAGAAAGCGTGACTCTTTCCAATTCAAAGTTTTGTGAATCACAATGTCAAACTGCATTAACACGTTGTTAATTTAGACATTAATTAGAAAACATAAGAGATAAACACTGTCATGGCTAAATTAAAGAGGACCCTTGATCTCTCACCTAAAGATATCTGAAGGAAAATGGTTAAGATGAGTACCCAAGTCTCCAAATTTCAAACATTCCCAGTTTATGATAATCCCATGCAGTTTAGGGCACAAACCATTCACTTTCTTTTAAACAGTATAACCCTAAACTGTCTTGGAGTTACATAAATTGGCAACCTGGTCTCACGGCATTTCGTGTAAATGTCACGTTATTTTTAATCTATTGATACGTGTTCACGGGGACGTTTTTTTGTGGTGGCCAGCACGAAATACCCTATGGGGAAAGGACGCCTCACACGCCGGGAGACAGCCGAAAAGGACGCCTCACACGCCGGGAGACGGCCGCTGGGGACGCGCCACAATAATGGGACGGTTGTGATTAGGAAGACTACTGGAAACCAAACGCCACACGGGGACGCGATCCCCGCTCGCCCAGGGGAAAGTCCTGTGTGTTTGACCCATCCACCACCCCGACCAGTCTCCCTACGTGGATTTTCGGCTATTTATACTACTTCCTACCATTTTCGTGCTGTAACCACAAAATATGCTTCCCATTGCAATACATTACTTCACATTTTCGTGCTGGACACCACGAAAAAAAATGAGAAAAACGTCCCCGTGAACATGTATAAATAGATTAAATAACGTGACCATTTCAAGAACTGCCATGAGACTGGGCTGAAATTGGGTATGACTGGAAAGCTGACTCTTGTGGATTCAATGAGTCCAGTCGTATTTATGTGTGATGATGTCCCCACATTAGGCATTTCATTGTTGTGAGACCAGTTTTTAAACTTGACCTCACTGTATACTATGACAGTTAAACAATTAGATTTAAAAAATTGCATTATATTAAATCCTAACCCGTATTATTGCCAAATCACAGCCCTACTCTCTAGTCCAATTCAACTTTTCATCTCTCCAACTTACTCAGTGATGTGTGAACAAACACTGAAGTGCATGCAAGTAGACTAGAGGTAAGTAAGAAGGGTTGGTTCTGTGAGGGACACTTCAACTTTTTTTCCTCACTTCACTGACAAGAACACACTTTTAAAGCAACAGGTAAACGTTCAGGATCTTTTAACGTTGGACTTAAAGTGAGTAAATACAGGGTGCTGTCAAATTGCAACATGAGAAAACAAAATGTTGAGTGTGTAGAGCTCTCTCTCTTTTTTTCTGGGCGCTGCATACTGTGTGTGTGTGTGTGTGTGTGTGTGTGTGTGTGTGTGTGTGTGTGTGTGTGTGTGTGTGTGTAAAAATGCTTTTAGCACTGTTTGATTGAAAGATCAATTAAGGCAGAAACAACACAGCACAGAGCTTCAAAAGTCTCCCACATCACCACTTTAAAACAAGTTCCTATAAAGTCAATCTTCTTATTTTCTTTTTTCGTGCAGGTCCAGTCGATAAAGTCGACATTCAGCAGGTAGAGAACAGGATCACCTGCAGCTCAGAGGGGATCTACCCTCAGCCTGAGCTCACCTGGTCCACCAGCCCTCCGTCCAACGTGAGCTTGGAGAACAATCCCACAGTCCAGCAGACTGAACAGCTGCTCTACAACATCAACAGCTCTCTGATAGCTTCAGTTACTGATCTGGACTACAGCTGCACCGTCAGCACGCGCACAAACAAGAGGACAGCTACTTTGTTTAAACCAAGTAAGTGTTTCTAAGAAGACTCTTTTAACCTGGAACCAGATTCTGATCAGAAATACCAGATATTGTATCACTTCTTTTAATTGTTGTGTTATATCATTTCAGCTTCTATCAGTGGTTCAGACACTGAAACAACAATCCCCTGCGAGTCCTTAAACCCTCCACTAACAGGCCTCGTTTGGAGGTTCAACCACAGTCAGATCATCCTGAACCAGACCAGAGCCAACGTCCCCCACACAGTCTCAGAGGAGTGGAGGCAGCAGGTGAAGAGTGTGTCTGAGTCAGGCAGCCTCACACTGAAAGACTTATCTTCAGATCAAGAGGGGATATACACGTGTGAACTCAGTAATGCTGAGGAGACCTACGTAACCACCACTCTTCTAAAGATAAAGAAACCTAAAGGTAAGGTAGATTTGTAATACCTGTATTTGAACTGAAAGAATCAAAACATGTAACCTGTCAGTACTTCTATCAACCGTCAAAAAGATGTACTAAAATCAAATCAGAAAGAAAATGCCATAATAACACAACAGATTAGAAAACTCACTTTTACATTTTACCATGAAAATATTTAGATTCTTTACACACTGCAATACAGTCTTTGTAAAGAGTTAGTTGGGATTCACACTTGTGAAACTTTAGTCGCTGGACAGTTTCAATCAACTGCCTCTTTTTCTATTTCAGGGGATTCAACCCACGTTGGAGTTATTATAGGCGGTGTGTTTGGAGGACTTGTGGTTATACTTGCAGTAATTATTTTGTTTATTTTTTGCATAGAGAGGTTTACCATTTACAATCAACCCAGGATGCACAAACAGCAGAAGCTCATACAGACACAAAGTTTGCATATACTGTATGAAATTCCTGTTTTCCTGCTGCACAACTTGAGCTCACACAACTCTCACGCTGTTGCCGTGAAGGAATGGCTTCTTCATAAGCTCTCAGTCTATCTGTTATGTTTTCTATTCTGTGACTGATAATGTCTGAAACTCATCTGTTGATGATATTGTCGTTTATATGTTTCAGATCAACCAAGGTCAAACCCTGATGACACACAAGGGTAAGTAAATCATAAATGCTCTGTGACACTGTAAAAACTTCAGTATGTGATTACCCTGTTAAAAGAGAATATTGCTGAATGTAAAATGCCTGATATGAAAAAATTCAACTTTCTTACTGAAATTGGGATTACAAAAAAATCTGACCAAATCAAATGAAGAAATCATGAATGTTGTGATGATTCAGATCGCTCTGCGGAAGTTGTTGAGATTGGTTTGAGTTGTAACTTTTTTATGTTTTGGTGCTGAATTTGTCTGCAGTGAAAGTGAAATGGAGCGCCTCAACGGGAGAAATGGAACCACCAGAAGAACAACAACCTTTTTTGTCTTCCAGTATCTCCGGGAAGAATAGTCTTTTCACGTTACAAGTGTACATGAATAACGTTGCTTTAAAGAACAAAGTCGACACATTTCACCTTATAATGTTAAGCATACCCTAATGATTGTGTTGAAGCGGCGAAGTAACAATTCTGCGCGGCGAAGGCTAAATGCTGACACGACGACGACGCCCCCACACGCAAAAGCACGGGCCACGGCTAATTACTGTCACTCGACACACAATGCTAACTAGCTAACGTTAACGTTACTTGTAAAACTCCACCGCTGCCATGCAAAGTTTTTACCAGGTGCAATGAATGTGCCTCTGTGATGGTGAATGTTAGAAAAGACTATATAACCGCTTGTGTTTCTTCTTCATGAAAGTAAAAAGTAGGACTAACTTTAAAGTTAAACACTTAATGTAAAGTTAGGTTCAGCTTCACCACTTGCATTAACAAGCTGCGCTAAACTATCCTGTGTTTAGAAACGTGACAGCAATTCATTTCTTTAAAACTAATTAACAAAATGAATTGGATTAATAAATGCAACCACTCACCTTGTTTCACCTTCTCCTAAATCAGAAAGGCCCGCCGTGTCGCCTTCACACTACGCTAGCTACCAAGTGTCCTCTAGATGTGGCTGACAAAAACGTATTCATCCGCTGCTTCTCTGTTGACCATTGTCATTCTGCTCAGCTGGTTGGTTTCCTCGTTTGGGAATTGCAATCGGGTGGAATGCATCATTAAGTGTTAAATAAATCTATCATAGTTATTAGTCATTATAGATCAAGACACCATTTCCGGGACTATTTGCACCGCGCATTAATATTGCCGCCACACCAGGGGTCATGGTCACTTTCTGCGAGATCGGGTTTCCATATAACAACTCACACTCAAGGGGGTAAGCTTCGCTTCAGAGCTTGAACCTCCTATGGCGCCATTTTGACGCTACCAAACAATCACCTCCCGTTAGCATTCCATTGACTGCCATTCATTTTGACGTCACTTTGACAGAGAATAACTTTACATCTGAAGTGTTTAAAGACTCTATTTGTCCATTGTTTATTTCTAAAGAAACACAACAATGTATAAAAGGCTCCTTTCCCTTGTACCTCACGTTATGGCTCCGTAGCAGACGTTTTTGTACAAATAGGTTTACGATTGTGTCATAACCACGCGACTTACTGTCGCATAGTAGAGGAATTACCGTATAGTACAGGAGAAGCTCTCAGGCAGTTTGGACTTACATTAGCTGTTTAAGTTTAATTACTAATGTTAACTAGCATTTTAGTTAGCAATAATTAGCCTGTGCCTATGTTATCTCCTTACATATACCTACGCTCTACGTCTCTGCTAGATCGGGAATGATTGAGATTTCTCTTGGCACAGCTACCAGAAGACTTCCAACTTTCAGACAGGTTGCTCACGTCACATCTACGTCTTCAAGCTCAGTTGGAGGCTGCGCAGTAACGCTCAGCGCTCCCCAGAAAAGTGCTTCTAATGGCCATCACTGGTCTCCGTCCAGAGCAACGGGATCTATTGGTCCATTCTTACATACTGTCTATGCTCACACTGTAGACCTTTTTCACGGCAGACATGTTGACATGTCATAGTAGGAAAAGCACAGGTGTATTCAAAACCATTAATGATGGCTACATTCCACTCAGGAGAGGCCCTGGTATGGTGCATGCTGACTCACTGAAATAGCTTACTGGGACACTTGATGGAATTGAGCCATCTTTAAGGTTACCAATTTCAGCTGTGCTTTTCCTACTATGACAAGTCAAAATGTCTGCTGTGAAAAAGGTCCAAGTTAAGTTAAGTTGCCACATTGAAATTTACATTTCACTGAGCTGGCTAACAAACTTGAGTTGGATTAGTAATAACTCATGAAATGAAGTCGAAATTTCATAACTCATTATGTTAAGTGGAGGTAAATTATAGAAAACAGTTACTATAACTTATTCATCAGATCCTTTTTCACAGTGTGGCTTCTCCTTACTGGAACCTTGAAGAACAGCAAAACAGCAAAGTCCAAATAATAGACCAGTCTTAAGTTGAAATCATTTGAAGTTTGTTATCAGCTGAAGTAAGGGTGAACTTACCTTTGAGTCTGTTTGGGACACACATCTGATAGCTGATGAAGGACACTGCACCCAAACTGTGATGCTCTGCACTAAACTGTCTCTACAACACAATATGCTTTGAAGGATTTGTTTTGAAGACTCCGACTCATGAAGTAGCTAATGTCCTGATGCTCCACTCAGACTAAACAGTAGTGATAATAACAATAGACTCTCAGAGACAGACAGATTCTAACTAAGCAGCTCTGGTTTCAGCTCAAGTCACTTAAGTATTAAACTCATCAGCCAAAGACTTTAAATGTGCAGCTTTACTACCATCTGGTGCTTATTTATGATAAAGTATTTACTATGGTGCAAATTAAGGGATTTTGGGGAAAATACTGGTACTTTCACAGCTAAAAATGTGTTTTCTCAATGAGCTACTTACTGTTGGCGATGGGGTTTTACATCAGCACACATTTTCTACACACTTTATAACAGTTTGGGTTGTTGCACATCAGAGATTTCTGTTTTTGTGTGTTGTTTGAGTATTTTTTTCACTTAAATCTTTGTTACTTATTTAGTCATGAATATTTATGTTTTCAGGTGCTTTGAAGGATCAGTGTGACATTTAGAGACATATACTTTGTTAAAAAACATCAGTGCTTGATTTGATTCTTGATTTTATTAGGATTCCCATTAGCTGATGAACATCAGCTGCTCTTCCTGGGGTCCACACAAAACATAAAACATTACAACTGATAAGACCTTTTCTGTGCCACATTTCAATCGCACATTTTTTTAATTTGAAAAAGCAAAAGTCCAAAAAGGCAGAAATATAATCCGTTTAAAGCGTAAAAGTTAGCAAATTGAAGATAAATAGTAAACACTAATGTTGCAGAACCTGTCTACACATTCATTCTCTAAAATAAAATAAATGTTGTGTCAGGCAGATATGATATGAGTTTCAGAGTTTTCAGCAGCAGCAGCTTCATGTTTACAATCAGTCTGCATCTCAAAAGTCCAGTTTTCATTTTGCTGCAGCTCCAGAGAATGAGCTGAGCTGCTGGGTGATGGACTTTGATTCAGTGTGTACTTCAGCATTTGTATTTAGTTTTTTTTTTAACTTATATAAAATCTATTTTGACTTATTTGCTCTTGTCTTGTTTGAATTTAATAAAAAGTATGTTTGACATTAAAACATGATTTATAAAATCATGCCAACAATTATTAGGCTATTTTAATAGCTTAGTATTCTATGCACTAAAAAGGTATGTATAAAGGCTTTAGGCTGCCCTACACGTTATTATAGGCCCAGTTTAATATGCAACTTTATTTTATACAATATATGTAGGGGTTCCCTGATCCATCTCTCTTTCAGTTAAGGGGTCCTTGGTTTAAAAACCGTTGAAGCCCCCTTTTCATACTGCATGTTGTGGTGCAGAAGGCCTGTAGGTGGTGTCGTGCACCTTATTGAAATTTGCAGTCCACCATCTGCAATTTAGAAGTACATAAATAAAGGTATTTGTTGTTTTAATTAAACATCAGTAACTGATAAACCTGAATATAAAAAAGTGATTTAAAAAACTGTAAGGACACTTAGGCTAGATTCAATTCATCTAAGATACTCTGGCCAATGTGTTTCTCAAATAAAATAAATCCTTAAAGCTGCACTGATCAATATTTTGTATTATTAAATATGGAAATAAATGACTAGGTATAATGAAAAAGAGGTCGTTCGTAGTGACAAACACAAGTTGTTCAGTTCTAAGAAGTGTTTGTACCAACGTCCAGGTCATTTCTTATGTTTCGTAGCCTGTTTTGGTTCACTCTCACTGATCTCTTCAGCACAATTTCCATCAGCAGCAGGCAGCTGTTTTAAATTAAAAAAGTTCTGATGAAGCCACCTGACCAGCACCAAATGACAGAGAGAAACAGTTACAACTAGCCGGTGAACATAGTTGAGCATTCAGCAGCTAAAAGCCAGATATTGCTCTCATGAGTAGGCCTGTCACGATAGCCAATACATGGACTTATCGCACAATATAGGGAAATGAGCTCGGTAGCTTTTGGGGACGCAATATATTGCAAGTGATAATTTGTATAATTGAAAATAAATATGTATTCATTTTGACATACAAATGAATGTTACCAACATTTTAGTCGATCACTCTGTCATCTCGTCTGCTTTCTGTGTCGGAGGAAGAGGCCGGGCTCAGGCATATCATTAAACCAAAACTACATGTATTAAATCATAGGATTTATTGATTATTCCTCAAACAAAAAAGTAAACTGATAATTTATCTTTACCAAATAATTCTAGTTTTTTTGTTCTTCATAAAAGTTTGAATTGCAGCTGTGTTTGAAAGGCTCTGTGACACTAAATAAACCTGTTTGGTCTTAAAGTCTAAAGCTACATGAGACTCGTAGTAAACCTGCAAAATGTTCCTGAAGTGTGTTGTTAATTGAATTATTTTCTTTGGATGACCAACATGTACCTCCAGATAAAAACCTATATTTAGTATGTTATATTTAAGATATGAAATAATTTGAGCCAACTTATATTTTGGGGGTTTAGGATGCAAATGAGCGTTTGTCCCCTGATTTATACATCAAACTATATTACACATGACTGTAGTGTAACTTAACATTTAAACAACAATACAGCTCAACTAAACCAAATTGCCTCAACAGCAACTAACTAGGATTAATTAAAGAAAACCACAAACAAGGTCCTGGTTTTATACTCACGGTAAACGAGCCCCCAACTTGTTACGACCGGCTCACAGGCCACAACAACAGAGGGAGATGCACAGCAACGTAACAATAATAAAGTGACATTTATTAAATAATGATGCAAACAAGAGAACGATGAGGTGTGATTGTCAGTATCAGTGATGAATGAAGGTGTATGGATGTAATGGAGAATGTGAGGTGCATGTTGTCAGTAGTTAACAAAGGGAAAACTCAGAGAGAAAACATGTTGATGTGCAGTCGGGAGAATGCGGCCGTCTGGTCTCGGGGCAGGAGGGGTTAAAAAGTCTGGGAGGACCGGCCAGGTGATCACAGTCATCTCATCATCTCCTCCGCTACACCTGCAAGTTAACAAGACAAACCACAGTACACATGTACGACAGGCCCAGGGCCGTCACACCAACAAACATGACATCATCTTTAAGCATTTATTTTAAAAGATTATTAGTGTAGCTAGTGTTTGTGTGTATGCAGTAGTTATTATATAGTTGTGAGGACTAGTTTCAGTTTTCTCACATCGCCACAGGGTTTGCTCCCCTAGCCACCGTACCCTCCCGAGTTAACCCACGTGGCTGTGGGGTTGCCTTCTTCCGCCTTCCCAGCCGTTGGGGTCTTCACTATTTACCCATAGCTGGGGCTATTTACCCATAGCTGGGGCTATTTACCCATAACTGGGTCAGTGGTTGACGGGCATCAGGGCGTTTCCACTCACCGATGGGCCTGCATGCCACGTCTCTGGGGCCCACTGCTGCTCCGAGATCCTGTACAACTTAGCCTGGAACCACAAGGGACCAGTTACCATGTGTGCCACGGGGAGGCGTGTACGAGATCTTGGCAGTGGAGAGGCTATGTACCGGCTGAGGAGGCTTACACACTCGGCTCCTCCTTTCGCCCCTGAAAACAAAGGGCTATCCGGTGGCAGTAGCTGAAAGCAGAGAACGGCAAGCAGAAGCAGCATGCAGCATGCACTAACTACAAGCTCTACTACTCCAACACTACTGCACTGACGCATCACACACCCTGTGTGGAAACACACACACACACACACACACACACACACACACACACACAGAGACAGACCCACCCACCCACACACAGACAGACCCACACACACAGACAGACAGACAGACAGTCCCACACTCAGACAGACTCACACAGACACAGACACAGACAGACAGACCCACCCACCCACACACAGACAGACAGACAGACAGACCCAAACACCAACAGACAGGCAGACAGACAGACAGACCCACCCACACACAGACAGACCCACACACACACACAGACAGACAGACAGACCCACCCACACACAGACAGACAGTCCCACACTCAGACAGACCCACACAGACACAGACAGACAGACAGACCCACCCACCCACAGACAGACAGACAGACAGACAGACAGACAGACCCACCCACACACACACACACACACACACACACACACACACACACACACACACACACACACACACACACAGACAGACACTATACAAGTACAAATCCATTATCTTTTTCTTCAGCCAGGCAGAAGCCTTTTGTACCACTTCTTCCTCTTTGGCTTTGTCATTATCTGGCTCTGAAGCTCTACCAGCTGGGACCTCATGGTGCTCTCGGTCCTCTCCCAGTCCTGCTCTTTTTCCTGCTGAGTCAGCTTCAGGCTTTCTGTGGCCTGAAGGAGGGATGCCTTGTCCTCCTTCCACTGGTTGAGATTACTCTCCAGCTGCTGCTCAGCCTTCTTCAGAGCAGCCAGGAGGCAGTCACTCACAAAGCTGTGCTCCTCATTCTGATCCACATAGGAGGCTGTTGATTTGTCGCTCTCCTCCAGCAGGGAGGTCTTCTCCTGCTGCCATAGGACACGCTCACTCTCTAGCTGATGTTCACACTTTCTCTCAAGAGCAGCCATGAGGTTCTTGTTGCTTTTGTCCTGCATCTCCAGCTGGGCTGTATGGGAAGCCTGGGATCTTTCCAGTATCTCCTTTGCCTCCTCTGTCTGTTTTCGGAGAGCTTCCTCCATCTTGCTCAATTTATCCTTTAGCTCCTGAGCTAGAGCCCTCTCAGTCTCCAGATTGCTCTCCAACATCACGTTGGTGGTCTTACCTACCGTGAGCATCTGCCTCTCTTTATGAAGCTCCATCTTCTGAGTCTCCACATTAGTTTTAAGGGCCTCTTTCTCTCCCTTCATCTGCTCCAGTTCGACTTTCAGGTCTTCAGTAATGAAGTACTGCAGGTCGAGATCTTTCTGGGCTTTTCGCAGTCTGTTGCTGATTTTTCCCAGCTGGGATTTCAGATACTCTGTTTCCCTGGGTGGGGAGTGTACACGTTCAGCCAGAGCCTCATCCAGCCGGGCTCTATTGGAAGCCTGGGATCTTTCTAGTATCTCCTTTGCCTCATCGTCCTGATTTTTGAGAGCTTCCTCCATCTTGCTCAATTTGTCCTTTAGCTCCTGAGCTAGAGCCCTCTCAGTCTCCAGATAGCTCTCCAACTCTAACTCCACGTTGGTCTTAGCTACTGCGAGTGTCTTTCTTTCCTTACAAAGCTCGATCTTCTGAGTCTCCACAATATTTTTAAGGGCCTCCTTATCTCCCTTCATCTGCTCCAATTCGACTTTCAGGTCTTCAGTAATGAAGTACTGCAGGTCGAGATCTTTTTGGGATTTTCGCAGTCTGTTGCTGAATTTTCCCAGCTGGGATTTCAGATACTCTGTTTCTCTGGGTGGGGAGTGGACACGTTCAGCCAGAGCCTCATCCAGCTGGGCTCTATGGGAGGCCTGGGATCTTTCCAGTATCTCCTTTGCCTTCTCGTCCTGTTTTCGGAGAGCTTCCTCCATCTTGCTCAATTTGTCCTTTAGCTCCTGAGCTAGAGCCCTCTCAGTCTCCAGATAGCTCTCCAACATCACGTTGGTGGTCTTACCTACCTCGAGCATCTGTCTCTCTTTATGAAGCTCCATCTTCTGAGTCTCCACATTAGTTTTAAGGGCCTCCTTCTCTCCCTTCATCTGCTCCAATTCGACTTTCAGGTCTTCAGTAATGAAGTACTGCAGGTCGAGATCTTTTTGGGCTTTTCGCAGCCTGTTGCTGAATTTTCCCAGCTGGGATTTCAGATACTCTGTTTCCCTGGGTGGGGAGTGGACACGTTCAGCCAGCTGAACTTTCAAGTCACACATCTCCCTCTGCATCAGCTTTTTGTCATGGCTCAAAGGGCTGCCCTCTCTCTGTTGTTGGAGCTGGTCGAGGAGATCGGCCAGCAAGTCCTCTCGGATGATCAGCTGAACTCTTCCCTCAGATTCACATTGGGTGAGCCTCGCCTCGCTGTCCTTCAGTTCACGCCGTACTTGTTCTTCAAGTGAACTGAGATAGAAATCCATTTGCGGTTCAATCTCTCTGGAGTGGAATTCCATGTTTTCCAACTTTGTATTCTGCTGGACCAGTGTCTTCTCTCTTGTTGCAATGTGCACCTTTGGATTGTCACAGTCAAATGACGCTCTGATACAAACTGCTGTCTGAGTGAATTTGTGTCAGAACTAAAGTTGGGTCCCAGTATTCATAGTGTGTCGTTATGACAACAACAACAACATGTATTCTTATGTTTTCAATCCAAATGGTTATTGATTCTATTCCATTATATCTTTGAATCTATTGTTGCTATGGGATACCAGTTTGTTTATGTTTGAATATACAGTTGAATGTAATGATTTCTGATGATTCCTAAAATATGGCAAAGAACCAACACTTTACGAAATATGGAAAAGAAAAAGATGGATGTCTTTGCACAAGAGCAGTACACACAAGTATGCGCCAGTTGGGACGCCATTTTCTCTAACTCCAATAACCATGTGCGCTCAGCAACTACCTATTATTTAAGATGTGCATTTACCACAATACAACTTTTTTTTTTTTACTTTTATTCAAACTGTCGAATACTTTTTATGTTGGATGTGAAAAGCCGTTTAGCCCCTGCTCATGTTTATCTTGTACATGTTAAAAGTTGTCGTAAAGGAAGTGAAATATGAAGCTATCCCATCCCTCGCTGCTGCAACAGTGAGAATGTCCCCATTGTGGGAATAAAGTGCTTTTCACACGGGGAGCGAGACTTTGTCTGCGTAGTCGCGTGGATCCACGGGATCTCGCTCCTCATGTGAAGAACAATTCACAAACATGTCCTGTCACTGAGTGCTATTTCTATTCTGTTGTATATGTTTTTTTGTGATCAAATTTTTATTTTATTTTAAAGAGACAGTAGGTACAGGTATGTATACGCCTTAAAAATAGAGCACAAAACATATATTCACATACCTACCTATCAAATACACGGAAACGTATGATTAACAACTAAGATATAAAAAAAATTAAAAATAAAATAAAAAAAATAAAACCCCTAACCTAACCCACCCACCCCCTGGATCCAGAACTCCAAATCCCGGTTACATATTAAACCTGAAGCCCGCGGAGGGTAGTTAAAAGTGAATGCCAAGCCTCTATTGCTGACTCTTTTGCTCCGTGGAATCTAGCTGTCGACAACTCCAAGTAAACAATATCCAAATATGTTAAAACCCAAGCTCGAAAAGAGAGCGAATGTGGAGGTTTCCAACGTGTGGCAACTAGTTTTTTTGCAGCCGTAAGTCCAGCCAGCAATGCTCTTCTCTTATCCAGTGTCAAACCCAGCCTTGACAAATCATTCAAAATAAGTGTAGCAGGCGAGCAGGGAAATCTAATCTTAAACAACCTAGAGAGGTTAAAGGCAACCATCTTCCAAAAGTCTGCCACTGGGGTACACTCCCAAAACGTGGAAATAACTGCCTATCACTTTGGAGGAACAGAAAGTACACGGAGGATCGTCAATAACCTTCATCAAATAAAGCTTCCTGGGAGTTAAATATACCCTATGTATATAATTGTAATGTATTTGCTGATGATCAGGGTTTCTGGATGCCAAGCCCACACTAATCCACACTTTATCCCAGTCAAATGTAGGTTCCAAATCTCGAACATCTCTCCTCCACACCGTATCCAACGCCAGAGGTCTATAAGCATACCGCAGCAAGAACCAGTATAGTCTCGACACAAATCCCCTCGTACTCCCCGCAGAGTGGAATAATTTTCGAAATGGGTGTGGTGTAAGAGGGGCCTGTTAAGGGGCACCATTGCTTTTTAAAGTCGATCTCAGCTGCAAATAAAATAAAAAGGAGGAACGTGGTATACCGTGTTTAATACATATGTTCTGAAAAGTGAATAACCCCCCTTCCCCATAAATATCACTGTAAAGTGGTACCATTGCTTTTTAAAGTCGTTCCTGTATATTCCCTGTTTTTGTACATTTATTCTATATTTTTCTGTCGTAGATTTTCCTCATGTTGTGTATTCCCCGGGTTATGTTCTATTTCCTGTTTTATTTTGATAGTCTGTGTTCGATCTTGTCTTGTCTAGTTTTACTTTCTGTTTTCCCGCCTGGTCTGATTGTCCTGCCCCGCCCTAATGTGCTTCACCTGTTGTACCACCTGTCCCTCGTTTGTTCATTACCTCTTGTATTTAACCCCCGTGTTCCCTTTGTCAGATCATATTTGTTTCTTCGTGCTGCCTGGATTTATCTCTCTGCGTCCTGCCTGTTGGTTTTTCCTGCCTCTGTTCAGCTGTCTTGAGTTTCATTAACATCAGTGAGTTCACACCATCTCCTGCCTGCCCTCTCTCTCTGCGTTTGGGTCCACCATTTCTCATCGTGTCACATAAAGTATTACCCAGAAGATCTTTTTTATGGCTGAACCATCAAATGGAAAAGTCTTGATGTTGTGTGTTCAGATCTTTTATTTTTTCATAATAACACACAGGGGAAATATTAAATGTGAGTGGCTAAATACTAACACAAACACGTGTATTAATGTATGTTGGTTTTGTCTCCCTTCTCTACAGTTGAATGTAGAAAAATCCTGCATGTTGAAGGGATTTTACTGCATTTTTTTAAGCCTCCTGTCTTTATCTGTGATCCACTAACTCCCTACGAGCCTGATCACTGCTTAGGATCTTTTAAACCTCTTAATACTCTTTATCTCATGGCTTTTTAACTTAGTTAATTATTATTATTCTTTGTTTATACCGCAATACATAATGTAGCTTTGTTTTTATAAGGTGATATATATATATATATATATATTTTAAGAATGAATTGTACTTCAATGGATATTAAGGATTGAATGAAATGTGTTGAATGAAAGGTGACCACACCCAAGTATCAACAGAGACTTGACACAGATTTATTAATTCTGCTCAGTGAGATCACTTGAGATCATCACATCAGATGATTTAGTCAGAGCAGTGGGCCGGCCTCGCTGTGAGCGTCAAAACAATGTGGAATTATTTTGCCTGCAGCAAATTAAACCGTGATTACACTTGAGATATGGCATCAAGTTACAGTAGTCACTCCAGTTGGACGGCTTTAAGGTGAGCGTCCTAAGAACTGGATTTATATTCTGTTCAGGTCATCAAACAGTATCGACAGAGGAAGTTTAACAGGAGGATGACTGGGATTAAGTGGGTCGTGTTGGTGGTGGTCCTGACCTTTCTGAGTCCTGCAAGAGGAGGTGAGTGAAGAGTTCACAGCCCAGAGATAACAGACGTTAGTCAGCGTTGTCAAAGACATGAACTGAGTTTAGTTTGTGCTACCTAGTGAACAGTTTTACATGAAAATTGTTCACAGCAAACAATGTGAGGAAATACAGCCGGTTGTTGAGTTTGACTGGTCTGAGCCACAGACTGTTAATATACAGTCTATGGTCTGAGCCACAGACTGTTAATATACAGTATATGGTCTGAGCCACAGACTGTTAATATACAGTCTATGGTCTGAGCCACAGACTGTTAATATACAGTCTATGGTCTGAGACACAGACTGTTAATATACAGTCTATGGTCTGAGACACAGACTGTTAATATACAGTATATGGTCTGAGCCACAGACTGTTAATATACAGTCTATGGTCTGAGCCACAGACTGTTAATATACAGTCTATGGTCTGAGCCACAGACTGTTAATATGCAGTCTATGGTCTGAGCCACAGACTGTTAATATGCAGTCTATGGTCTGAGCCACAGACTGTTAATATGCAGTCTATGGTCTGAGACACAGACTGTTAATATACAGTCTATGGTCTGAGCACGATAAACTTTCCTTGTATGGAGGTGGAAATGCATCTCAACATCTTGGTTCATAACTCTGAAACTAAATGTATTTAGCTACATGCCAGTTAGCTGGAAAGACATCTTTTCCTAATGAACTGTTCTTTATAACAACATTTTTCTGTGCATAATTTTAGAAACATTCACCTAAAGTTCAGCCCTTTGTATTTTTTTAACTTTAGGATGTTCACTAGAGTTTATAATAAAGCTCTGTTGGTTTGAACAAAGTTTGTCTGCACAGTGTGAGTTTATGTAGATTGACCCACTCACTGATATTTAACTTAAAAATGACAAAACAATATCCATAATATTTACAGAAGTGTAAAACACTTCTTTTCATTTGGGTCAAATGTGAAGTGGCAAAGATACAAACAGAACCTTGTATCAGGGAAATATTTATATTGATAAGTAGATATGAAGCAGTAATTGTATTTGTAGTAACAAGTGGACTAAGTAAATTAAATCTGCTGTATGTAGTAGGGGAGGGGGGGCCTGTAATTATCATGTCAGCTGTCTAAATGGAATCCTGTCGGGGTGAATTCCTGCTGTCGGTCACACAGGGTGGAACCAGAGCTACGTTCTACAGAGTAAGAAACACATGAATTATGTACAAACACAAACTTGGACTAGGAAAAGATTTACATTAATAATTAGATATAACCCTATACAGCAGGTAACAAGTGGAGTATATTAAAATCAATCAGCTGTAAAGTGAGAGGGCTGAAAAGATTATCATGTCAGCTGTATCTGACTCTGCAAATCCTGTCAGGATACATTCTTACTGTAACACACACACACACACACACACACACACACACACACACACACACACATAATGCATCTCACTATCTTTGTGGGGACCCATCATTGACATAATGCATTCCCTAGCTCCTAACCTTAACCACCACAACTAAATGCCTAACCCTTACCCTCACCATAACCATAACCTAATTCTAATCCTAAAACCAAGTCTTAACCCTCAAACAGACCTTTAACCTTGTGGGGTCCAGCATTTTGGGCCCCACAAAGCTGGTCGGACCCCACAAGTATACTGAACTCCCGGTTTTTGATCCCCACGAATGCAGTTAAACGAGAACACATACACACACACCCACACACACACACACACACTAATTGAATAATAGGGATCAGCAGCTGTTTTAAATTCCTGATGAAAGTATTTCCTCATTACTGAAGAATGTTGCCGCGGCTACCTGAAGAACCCAACCCATGTCTCTCTCATCTCTTCTCGTCATTTACTGTAAATTAGAGCTGTTGAAATGAATCAAATAATCGATGCATCGAATCGTGGACATGGACGATGCTGCATCAATAATCGACCTGGCTAGAATCGATTATTTCTGTTTATAATTTAATGTATGCCTAACAACCTTTCTGTTTACATATTCTGGTATGTTTTGCACATTCAGGAAGTGCCATGTGCTCAGTGCTGTAGTTTTATGGATCCAATTTATTTGGTGTTAGAGCACTGCAGAATGTTTAGTTTTTGAAGCTTGAAAAGCTATGAATTAAATATCCTAGATGGCTTTAATAGAAACATTTATTTGACGCATCGTGATGCTTCGTGATTTCAAATCAAAGACATGATAATTGTAATCGAAAGATCAATTCAATTCAATTTTATTTATAGTGTCAAATCATAACAATAATTATCTCAGGACACTTTACAGATAGAGTGTAGGTCTAGACCACACTCTGTAATTTCCAAGGACCCAACAATTCCAGTGATTCCCCCAAGAGCATGCATGAATGTGTAAGTGCGACAGTGGCAAGGAAAAACTCCCTTTTAGGAAGAAACCTCGGACAGACCCAGGCTCTTGGTAGGCGGTGTCTGACGATGCTGGTTGGGGGTTTGATGAACAATGGCAATAAAAAAGTCACAATAAAGATAATGACTAGAGTAGTTGTAATAGTTCATGATGTCGTAGAGCACAGCATGGCGTAACAGGGCGTGGCAGTGCATTGGCCGGACATAGCAAGTCGATGCCGGGCATTGCAGGGTGTAATGGGGCACAGCAGGTCGTAGGGCAGGACCACGGCGACAGCTGCCACCATGATGTAGGTGCCATCATGATCCAGCTCCCCGGAACTAGGTTATAACAAGCATTTCTGGAACATGAATACACACAGATGGAAATAGAGAGGAGAGAGGAGCTCAGTGTGTCAAAGGAGGTACCCCGGTAGATCAGTGAAGAGTTACACCTCTACTGTAAATCCTTTCTTCAATTCAGTTGTTTTTATATCTTTCCAAAAAGAAAATAATACATAACTTGCAATATGTTTTGTTCACTCATGCGAGACAGTGAATGTAAATGTGCAACCATGTATTGTGTGTATGTTTTTCATGTGAGATGTGCAGGCTTTGAAAACATACATGTGCATATTTAACCATTTATATGTGAGTGTGTTTATAATTACTAGCAGTAGTGAACATCGTTCTTTCTCATTATTATTATGGTTTTTTGATGAGTTATTGTAAGATGTCATTGCTTGGCTGTAAAGGATCACAGGTCACAAAGGGTTACAAAAGTCTTCTTTGCTAAGAAAACAACAATGTTTACAGCCATGCTTTTACTGAGGATTAACAGGACTAACATTGGCAAAGTATTCATTTTTGATGCAGGTCTGATACAAGTCTCTCAAATGGCAACATTCAGTTATGTTAGAGTATGTAAATAAATATGGTCAACATATTAATAACCAGGCCTTTAAAGACAGCTGACTTGGATTGTGCTGCCATTTTCTCTGAACTGAACTGTGATGGATGTCTCTTTACCTGATGTGTTGCAGATATTCATGTCTCCTGTGATTTCATGGAGAGCTGCATCTTACCGTGCAGTTTTCAGTCTGGTGATGAAGTAGTCATCCACTGGATTCAGATGACAACAAAAGACACTCAGGCTCATTCCTACTATCACAACCAGGACCAGCTTGGACGCCAGGACCAGCGCTTCAGAGGCAGGACGTCGCTGTTCAAGGACCAGATCTCCAGAGGAAACGCCTCACTCCAGCTGACAGGGGTGAAGGTTCAGGACCAGGGAAGATGCAAGTGCTACACCAGCACCACCACTGGCAACAAGGAGTTATTAATCAACTTAAAGGTGGACGGTATGAGAAAGGCATATCGGTTTTATTTTCTATATTTGCAGTGCATTCATCCAAGTATGTACCTGTTGTCCAATTGGTGTAGGCCTATATATTTTTTGTTTAATCCATTATGTCCCAATAATATACATATTTTAACTTATTGTGCATATACGATGCAGTTCACCTCCATTGAGTGAAGTCAATTCAAGTCAAGTTAATTTATTTATAGTGCACATTTAAAACCAACCTAGGCTGAACAAAGTGCTGTACAAAGTTATATCATGTTATAAAAACAAAAGGAAGACAATACAAATATAGACAAATAGATAGTTGATGGACACTTGTGTCCCACAATTCAATGCACAAAGGCAATTGAGGAGCTTCTCACAGCTGCAAACATGAAGCCATGTTGTGGAATTGGTAGGTGAAGCAGCTCTAGAACGATACTGGATAAACACACGGACAACAAATGATGGCTGTAAACCGATGGTGATTCTGAAGGAAAAGTTGTAATTCTCATAAAAAGTTAATTGACAGTGCCTGTTAAATCTTGAGTTTTGAATCACATATTTTTGTCATAATTTCTATATAAATATCTGTTTTGCTCACCTTGTTTTACTGCTGTTAAAATATAAATATGACCTCCCTGAAAATACGTATGAACAGAGAAAGAAAAAAACAGGAACTCCAGAACTTAACCTTTGGGAGTCCAGTAGATGTACATTTTCACCACAGTTGACTCATCTCCCACATTACCACTTTTAACAATTAACAACAATTTTACATAAAAGTAGATCATTTTTTAGTTTTTCTTGCAGCTCCAGTCGATAAAGTCGACATTCAGCAGGTAGAGAACAGGATCACCTGCAGCTCAGAGAGGATCTACCCTCAGCCTGAGCTCACCTGGTCCACCAGCCCTCCGTCCAACGTGAGCTTGGAGAACAATCCCACAGTCCAGCAGACTGAACAGCTGCTCTACAACATCAACAGCTCTCTGATAGCTTCAGTTTCTGATCTGGACTACAGCTGCACCGTCAGCACGCGCACAAACAAGAGGACAGCTACTTTGTTTAAACCAAGTAAGTGTTTCTAAGAAGACTCTTTTAACCTGGAACCAGATTCTGATCAGAAATACCAGATATTTTATCACTTCTTTTAATTGTTGTGTTATATCATTCCAGCTTCTATCAGTGGTTCAGACACTGAAACAACGATCCCCTGCACTTCCTTAAACCCTCCACTAACAGGCCTCATTTGGAGGTTCAACCACAGTCAGATCATCCTGAACCAGACCAGAGCCAACGTCCCCCACACAGTCTCAGAGGAGTGGAGGCAGCAGGTGAAGAGTGTGTCTGAGTCAGGCAGCCTCACACTGAAAGACTTATCTTCAGATCAAGAGGGGATATACACGTGTGAACTCAGTAATGCTGAGGAGACCTACGTAACCACCACTCTTCTAAAGATAAAGAAACCTAAAGGTAAGGTAGATTTGTAATACCTGTATTTGAACTGAAAGAATCAAAACATGTAACCTGTCAGTACTTCTATCAACCGTCAAAAAGATGTACTAAAAACAAATCAGAAAGAAAATGCCATAATAACACAACAGATTAGAAAACTCACTTTTACATTTTACCATGAAAATATTTAGATTCTTTACACACTGCAATACAGTCTTTGTAAAGAGTTAGTTGGGATTCACACTTGTGAAACTTTAGTCGCTGGACAGTTTCAATCAACTGCCTCTTTTTCTATTTCAGGGGATTCAACCCACGTTGGAGTTATTATAGGCGGTGTGGTTGGAGGACTTGTGGTTATACTTGCAGTAGCCGGCCTGGTCTGGTACTGTAGAAGGAGGAGAGGTAAAATGACATTCTCTCACCACTTTTAAATTCATGTTCAGTATGTTTGTATAATTCTTTTGTTTAATTTTTGCATAGAGAGGTTTACCATTTACAATCAACCCAGGATGCACAAACAGCAGAAGCTCATACAGACACAAAGTTTGCATATACTGTATGAAATGCCTGATATGAAAACATTCAATTTTCTTACTGAATTTGGGATAACAAAAAAAATCTGACCAAATCAAATGAAGAAATCATGAATCTTATGATGATTCAGATCGCTCTGCGAAAGTTGTAGAGATTGGTTTGAGTTGTAACTTTTTTTATGTTTTGGTGCTGAATTTGTCTGCAGTGAAAGTGAAATGGAGCGCCTCAACGGAAGAAATTGAACCACCAGAAGAACAACAAGAAGTCTTAAATGCACAAGCAGCGGAAACAGACGGAGCCCAAGACAACTGAAGGATTACATTTCACCTGGATCTGCTGCGTTTATGTGAACACAACCTTTTTGTCTTCCAGTATCTCCGGGAAGAATAGTCTTTTCTGCGTGGCTTCTCCTTACTGGAACCTTGAAGAAAAACAAAACCGCAAAGTCCAAATAATAGACCAGTCTTAAGTTGAAATCATTTGAAGTTTGTTATCAGCTGAAGTAAGGGTGAACTTACCTTTGAGTCTGTTTGGGACACACATCTGATAGCTGATGAAGGACACTGCACCCAAACTGTGATGCTCTGCACTAAACTGTCTCTACAACACAATATGCTTTGAAGGATTTGTTTTGAAGACTCCGACTCATGAAGTAGCTAATGTCCTGATGCTCCACTCAGACTAAACAGTAGTGATAATAACAATAGACTCTCAGAGACAGACAGATTCTAACTAAGCAGCTCTGGTTTCAGCTCAAGTCACTTAAGTATTAAACTCATCAGCCAAAGACTTTAAATGTGCAGCTTTACTACCATCTGGTGCTTATTTATGATAAAGTATTTACTATGGTGCAAATTAAGGGATTTTGGGGAAAATACTGGTACTTTCACAGCTAAAAAATGTGTTTTCTCAATGAGCTACTTACTGTTGGCGATGGGGTTTTACATCAGCACACATTTTCTACACACTTTATAACAGTTTGGGTTGTTGCACATCAGAGATTTCTGTTTTTGTGTGTTGTTTGAGTATTTTTTTCACTTAAATCTTTGTTACTTATTTAGTCATGAATATTTATGTTTTCAGGTGCTTTGAAGGATCAGTGTGACATTTAGAGACATATACTTTGTTAAAAAACATCAGTGCTTGATTTGATTCTTGATTTTATTAGGATTCCCATTAGCTGATGAACATCAGCTGCTCTTCCTGGGGTCCACACAAAACATAAAACATTACAACTGATAAGACCTTTTCTGTGCCACATTTCAATCGCACATTTTTTTAATTTGAAAAAGCAAAAGTCCAAAAAGGCAGAAATATAATCCGTTTAAAGCGTAAAAGTTAGCAAATTGAAGATAAATAGTAAACACTAATGTTGCAGAACCTGTCTACACATTCATTCTCTAAAATAAAATAAATGTTGTGTCAGGCAGATATGATATGAGTTTCAGAGTTTTCAGCAGCAGCAGCTTCATGTTTACAATCAGTCTGCATCTCAAAAGTCCAGTTTTCATTTTGCTGCAGCTCCAGAGAATGAGCTGAGCTGCTGGGTGATGGACTTTGATTCAGTGTGTACTTCAGCATTTGTATTTAGTTTTTTTTTTAACTTATATAAAATCTATTTTGACTTATTTGCTCTTGTCTTGTTTGAATTTAATAAAAAGTATGTTTGACATTAAAACATGATTTATAAAATCATGCCAACAATTATTAGGCTATTTTAATAGCTTAGTATTCTATGCACTAAAAAGGTATGTATAAAGGCTTTAGGCTGCCCTACACGTTATTATAGGCCCAGTTTAATATGCAACTTTATTTTATACAATATATGTAGGGGTTCCCTGATCCATCTCTCTTTCAGTTAAGGGGTCCTTGGTTTAAAAACCGTTGAAGCCCCCTTTTCATACTGCATGTTGTGGTGCAGAAGGCCTGTAGGTGGTGTCGTGCACCTTATTGAAATTTGCAGTCCACCATCTGCAATTTAGAAGTACATAAATAAAGGTATTTGTTGTTTTAATTAAACATCAGTAACTGATAAACCTGAATATAAAAAAGTGATTTAAAAAACTGTAAGGACACTTAGGCTAGATTCAATTCATCTAAGATACTCTGGCCAATGTGTTTCTCAAATAAAATAAATCCTTAAAGCTGCACTGATCAATATTTTGTATTATTAAATATGGAAATAAATGACTAGGTATAATGAAAAAGAGGTCGTTCGTAGTGACAAACACAAGTTGTTCAGTTCTAAGAAGTGTTTGTACCAACGTCCAGGTCATTTCTTATGTTTCGTAGCCTGTTTTGGTTCACTCTCACTGATCTCTTCAGCACAATTTCCATCAGCAGCAGGCAGCTGTTTTAAATTAAAAAAGTTCTGATGAAGCCACCTGACCAGCACCAAATGACAGAGAGAAACAGTTACAACTAGCCGGTGAACATAGTTGAGCATTCAGCAGCTAAAAGCCAGATATTGCTCTCATGAGTAGGCCTGTCACGATAGCCAATACATGGACTTATCGCACAATATAGGGAAATGAGCTCGGTAGCTTTTGGGGACGCAATATATTGCAAGTGATAATTTGTATAATTGAAAATAAATATGTATTCATTTTGACATACAAATGAATGTTACCAACATTTTAGTCGATCACTCTGTCATCTCGTCTGCTTTCTGTGTCGGAGGAAGAGGCCGGGCTCAGGCA
Organism: Zingel zingel; assembly: GCA_023566125.1. Lineage (NCBI taxonomy): Eukaryota > Metazoa > Chordata > Actinopteri > Perciformes > Percidae > Zingel > Zingel zingel. The sequence goes on along the minus strand of CM042335.1, from coordinate 3,157,904 downwards.
TATCATTAAACCAAAACTACATGTATTAAATCATAGGATTTATTGATTATTCCTCAAACAAAAAAGTAAACTGATAATTTATCTTTACCAAATAATTCTAGTTTTTTTGTTCTTCATAAAAGTTTGAATTGCAGCTGTGTTTGAAAGGCTCTGTGACACTAAATAAACCTGTTTGGTCTTAAAGTCTAAAGCTACATGAGACTCGTAGTAAACCTGCAAAATGTTCCTGAAGTGTGTTGTTAATTGAATTATTTTCTTTGGATGACCAACATGTACCTCCAGATAAAAACCTATATTTAGTATGTTATATTTAAGATATGAAATAATTTGAGCCAACTTATATTTTGGGGGTTTAGGATGCAAATGAGCGTTTGTCCCCTGATTTATACATCAAACTATATTACACATGACTGTAGTGTAACTTAACATTTAAACAACAATACAGCTCAACTAAACCAAATTGCCTCAACAGCAACTAACTAGGATTAATTAAAGAAAACCACAAACAAGGTCCTGGTTTTATACTCACGGTAAACGAGCCCCCAACTTGTTACGACCGGCTCACAGGCCACAACAACAGAGGGAGATGCACAGCAACGTAACAATAATAAAGTGACATTTATTAAATAATGATGCAAACAAGAGAACGATGAGGTGTGATTGTCAGTATCAGTGATGAATGAAGGTGTATGGATGTAATGGAGAATGTGAGGTGCATGTTGTCAGTAGTTAACAAAGGGAAAACTCAGAGAGAAAACATGTTGATGTGCAGTCGGGAGAATGCGGCCGTCTGGTCTCGGGGCAGGAGGGGTTAAAAAGTCTGGGAGGACCGGCCAGGTGATCACAGTCATCTCATCATCTCCTCCGCTACACCTGCAAGTTAACAAGACAAACCACAGTACACATGTACGACAGGCCCAGGGCCGTCACACCAACAAACATGACATCATCTTTAAGCATTTATTTTAAAAGATTATTAGTGTAGCTAGTGTTTGTGTGTATGCAGTAGTTATTATATAGTTGTGAGGACTAGTTTCAGTTTTCTCACATCGCCACAGGGTTTGCTCCCCTAGCCACCGTACCCTCCCGAGTTAACCCACGTGGCTGTGGGGTTGCCTTCTTCCGCCTTCCCAGCCGTTGGGGTCTTCACTATTTACCCATAGCTGGGGCTATTTACCCATAGCTGGGGCTATTTACCCATAACTGGGTCAGTGGTTGACGGGCATCAGGGCGTTTCCACTCACCGATGGGCCTGCATGCCACGTCTCTGGGGCCCACTGCTGCTCCGAGATCCTGTACAACTTAGCCTGGAACCACAAGGGACCAGTTACCATGTGTGCCACGGGGAGGCGTGTACGAGATCTTGGCAGTGGAGAGGCTATGTACCGGCTGAGGAGGCTTACACACTCGGCTCCTCCTTTCGCCCCTGAAAACAAAGGGCTATCCGGTGGCAGTAGCTGAAAGCAGAGAACGGCAAGCAGAAGCAGCATGCAGCATGCACTAACTACAAGCTCTACTACTCCAACACTACTGCACTGACGCATCACACACCCTGTGTGGAAACACACACACACACACACACACACACACACACACACACACACACAGAGACAGACCCACCCACCCACACACAGACAGACCCACACACACAGACAGACAGACAGACAGTCCCACACTCAGACAGACTCACACAGACACAGACACAGACAGACAGACCCACCCACCCACACACAGACAGACAGACAGACAGACCCAAACACCAACAGACAGGCAGACAGACAGACAGACCCACCCACACACAGACAGACCCACACACACACACAGACAGACAGACAGACCCACCCACACACAGACAGACAGTCCCACACTCAGACAGACCCACACAGACACAGACAGACAGACAGACCCACCCACAGACAGACAGACAGACAGACAGACAGACAGACAGACAGACCCACACACACACACACACACACACACACACACACACACACACACACACACACACACACACACACACACACACACACACACACACACACACACACACACACAGACACTATACAAGTACAAATCCATTATCTTTTTCTTCAGCCAGGCAGAAGCCTTTTGTACCACTTCTTCCTCTTTGGCTTTGTCATTATCTGGCTCTGAAGCTCTACCAGCTGGGACCTCATGGTGCTCTCGGTCCTCTCCCAGTCCTGCTCTTTTTCCTGCTGAGTCAGCTTCAGGCTTTCTGTGGCCTGAAGGAGGGATGCCTTGTCCTCCTTCCACTGGTTGAGATTACTCTCCAGCTGCTGCTCAGCCTTCTTCAGAGCAGCCAGGAGGCAGTCACTCACAAAGCTGTGCTCCTCATTCTGATCCACATAGGAGGCTGTTGATTTGTCACTCTCCTCCAGCAGGGAGGTCTTCTCCTGCTGCCATAGGACACGCTCACTCTCTAGCTGATGTTCACACTTTCTCTCAAGAGCAGCCATGAGGTTCTTGTTGCTTTTGTCCTGCATCTCCAGCTGGGCTGTATGGGAAGCCTGGGATCTTTCCAGTATCTCCTTTGCCTCCTCTGTCTGTTTTCGGAGAGCTTCCTCCATCTTGCTCAATTTATCCTTTAGCTCCTGAGCTAGAGCCCTCTCAGTCTCCAGATTGCTCTCCAACATCACGTTGGTGGTCTTACCTACCGTGAGCATCTGCCTCTCTTTATGAAGCTCCATCTTCTGAGTCTCCACATTAGTTTTAAGGGCCTCTTTCTCTCCCTTCATCTGCTCCAGTTCGACTTTCAGGTCTTCAGTAATGAAGTACTGCAGGTCGAGATCTTTCTGGGCTTTTCGCAGTCTGTTGCTGATTTTTCCCAGCTGGGATTTCAGATACTCTGTTTCCCTGGGTGGGGAGTGTACACGTTCAGCCAGAGCCTCATCCAGCCGGGCTCTATTGGAAGCCTGGGATCTTTCTAGTATCTCCTTTGCCTCATCGTCCTGATTTTTGAGAGCTTCCTCCATCTTGCTCAATTTGTCCTTTAGCTCCTGAGCTAGAGCCCTCTCAGTCTCCAGATAGCTCTCCAACTCTAACTCCACGTTGGTCTTAGCTACTGCGAGTGTCTTTCTTTCCTTACAAAGCTCGATCTTCTGAGTCTCCACAATATTTTTAAGGGCCTCCTTATCTCCCTTCATCTGCTCCAATTCGACTTTCAGGTCTTCAGTAATGAAGTACTGCAGGTCGAGATCTTTTTGGGATTTTCGCAGTCTGTTGCTGAATTTTCCCAGCTGGGATTTCAGATACTCTGTTTCCCCGGGTGGGGAGTGGACACGTTCAGCCAGAGCCTCATCCAGCTGGGCTCTATGGGAGGCCTGGGATCTTTCCAGTATCTCCTTTGCCTTCTCGTCCTGTTTTCGGAGAGCTTCCTCCATCTTGCTCAATTTGTCCTTTAGCTCCTGAGCTAGAGCCCTCTCAGTCTCCAGATAGCTCTCCAACATCACGTTGGTGGTCTTACCTACCTCGAGCATCTGTCTCTCTTTATGAAGCTCCATCTTCTGAGTCTCCACATTAGTTTTAAGGGCCTCCTTCTCTCCCTTCATCTGCTCCAATTCGACTTTCAGGTCTTCAGTAATGAAGTACTGCAGGTCGAGATCTTTTTGGGCTTTTCGCAGCCTGTTGCTGAATTTTCCCAGCTGGGATTTCAGATACTCTGTTTCCCTGGGTGGGGAGTGGACACGTTCAGCCAGCTGAACTTTCAAGTCACACATCTCCCTCTGCATCAGCTTTTTGTCATGGCTCAAAGGGCTGCCCTCTCTCTGTTCTTGGAGCTGGTCGAGGAGATCGGCCAGCAAGTCCTCTCGGATGATCAGCTGAACTCTTCCCTCAGATTCACATTGGGTGAGCCTCGCCTCGCTGTCCTTCAGTTCACGCCGTACTTGTTCTTCAAGTGAACTGAGATAGAAATCCATTTGCGGTTCAATCTCTCTGGAGTGGAATTCCATGTTTTCCAACTTTGTATTCTGCTGGACCAGTGTCTTCTCTCTTGTTGCAATGTGCACCTTTGGATTGTCACAGTCAAATGACGCTCTGATACAAACTGCTGTCTGAGTGAATTTGTGTCAGAACTAAAGTTGGGTCCCAGTATTCATAGTGTGTCGTTATGACAACAACAACAACATGTATTCTTATGTTTTCAATCCAAATGGTTATTGATTCTATTCCATTATATCTTTGAATCTATTGTTGCTATGGGATACCAGTTTGTTTATGTTTGAATATACAGTTGAATGTAATGATTTCTGATGATTCCTAAAATATGGCAAAGAACCAACACTTTACGAAATATGGAAAAGAAAAAGATGGATGTCTTTGCACAAGAGCAGTACACACAAGTATGCGCCAGTTGGGACGCCATTTTCTCTAACTCCAATAACCATGTGCGCTCAGCAACTACCTATTATTTAAGATGTGCATTTACCACAATACAACTTTTTTTTTTTTTACTTTTATTCAAACTGTCGAATACTTTTTATGTTGGATGTGAAAAGCCGTTTAGCCCCTGCTCATGTTTATCTTGTACATGTTAAAAGTTGTCGTAAAGGAAGTGAAATATGAAGCTATCCCATCCCTCGCTGCTGCAACAGTGAGAATGTCCCCATTGTGGGAATAAAGTGCTTTTCACACGGGGAGCGAGACTTTGTCTGCGTAGTCGCGTGGATCCACGGGATCTCGCTCCTCATGTGAAGAACAATTCACAAACATGTCATGTCACTGAGTGCTATTTCTATTCTGTTGTATATGTTTTTTTGTGATCAAATTTTTATTTTATTTTAAAGAGACAGTAGGTACAGGTATGTATACGCCTTAAAAATAGAGCACAAAACATATATTCACATACCTACCTATCAAATACACGGAAACGTATGATTAACAACTAAGATATAAAAAAAATTAAAAAGAAAATAAAAAAAATAAAACCCCTAACCTAACCCACCCACCCCCTGGATCCAGAACTCCAAATCCCGGTTACATATTAAACCTGAAGCCCGCGGAGGGTAGTTAAAAGTGAATGCCAAGCCTCTATTGCTGACTCTTTTGCTCCGTGGAATCTAGCTGTCGACAACTCCAAGTAAACAATATCCAAATATGTTAAAACCCAAGCTCGAAAAGAGAGCGAATGTGGAGGTTTCCAACGTGTGGCAACTAGTTTTTTTGCAGCCGTAAGTCCAGCCAGCAATGCTCTTCTCTTATCCAGTGTCAAACCCAGCCTTGACAAATCATTCAAAATAAGTGTAGCAGGCGAGCAGGGAAATATAATCTTAAACAACCTAGAGAGGTTAAAGGCAACCATCTTCCAAAAGTCTGCCACTGGGGTACACTCCCAAAACGTGGAAATAACTGCCTATCACTTTGGAGGAACAGAAAGTACACGGAGGATCGTCAATAACCTTCATCAAATAAAGCTTCCTGGGAGTTAAATATACCCTATGTATATAATTGTAATGTATTTGCTGATGATCAGGGTTTCTGGATGCCAAGCCCACACTAATCCACACTTTATCCCAGTCAAATGTAGGTTCCAAATCTCGAACATCTCTCCTCCACACCGTATCCAACGCCAGAGGTCTATAAGCATACCGCAGCAAGAACCAGTATAGTCTCGACACAAATCCCCTCGTACTCCCCGCAGAGTGGAATAATTTTCGAAATGGGTGTGGTGTAAGAGGGGCCTGTTAAGGGGCACCATTGCTTTTTAAAGTCGATCTCAGCTGCAAATAAAAGAAAAAGGAGGAACGTGGTATACCGTGTTTAATACATATGTTCTGAAAAGTGAATAACCCCCCTTCCCCATAAATATCACCGAGTGTGCAAACGTTTTTTTTTCCCAATCTTGAAAATCGAATAGGACGACCGCCAATTAACAATCTCTCATTGTTAAATATTGGAGAGTGTGGGTCCCAAACAGAAGAGCAACCAGCCAATTTCTCCACCCTCCTCCATATCAATAGCAAATGTGAAATCATAGGACCAAATCTCAAACGGCAGTGATGGGGTGAGATTTTAGAATACAGAATGTTAGTAAACGAGTATGGAGCTATCATCCGCTCCTGCAAAGCTCGCCAAGACACTTGAGCATCAGGTTGAAACCAGAATAGGAGAGGTCTAAGTGTGATTTCTGTTGTATATGTTATAGGGTTAGATATGTAAATATGTACATACAGTATATAAATAGATTATCTAATGATGTTTTACAGTTTCTTTTGTTTGATCATAATTACTGATAAAATAAGACACATTGTATTCTTTTTGTCTTATTATCTCAGTAATTATGATCAACCAAAAGGTCAAACAAATGATAGAATTATGTTATGCAGTTTTACAGTTTTTCCTCTATTTGCCACACAAGCCATTTACATATGGGGGTTTCCATGTGCCGTCTTCCAACGCCACCCTGCCAAGACCTTTCACCACCCCTTTACCACCCCATGTCAAAGTTTCTAGATCTGCCACTGGCAAGGATGATGTTGGTGACCAGCGGTTCCCCTAATCTCTCATCAAGTAGATCTGAAGTTAAAAGTCACACTCATCTGTTATCTGCTGCACATCTGGTAGACAGGTGCTCAGGAAAATGAAACCATGTGAGAGAAAAGGTTGAAATCCTGCAAACTGTCAGCAACAAGTTTATTAGAGGACCAACGTTTTAGTCCTGGACCTTCAACTGAAGACAAACATGACAATATCGCACACATCTGAGATGTAATTATAACAAAATCTGTAGAACACAAATAAAAAGATCAAGAAGATTAGATGTCCTATAAAATACAGTAAATCAGTGATTAATCACTTGCTTCTATCAGTTGATGATGTGGTCATTGTGTCAGCTGAGATTCCGTTATACAGCTTGTGGAGTTAAAGATGTCTTGTTTCTGCAGGAATTAGAAAGTAAACAGTTTTTCGTTATTAAAAACAATGTGACATTAAGTATAGGCTACATTATATATTTGTTTCTTTTAAGGTTTGTTGCAGTAATGTCTGATGATAACAGATATGTAAAGTTGTTATGGTTTGGACTTTTTGGTTACCTGGTTTTGCATGTTTTCGGTTGCCTTTATCATTATACCTGTATATTCCCTGTGTTTGTACATTTATTCTATATTTTTCTGTCGTAGATTTTCCTCATGTTGTGTATTCCCCGGGTTATGTTCTATTTCCTGTTTTATTTTGATAGTCTGTGTTCGATCTTGTCTTGTCTAGTTTTACTTTCTGTTTTCCCGCCTGGTCTGATTGTCCTGCCCCGCCCTAATGTGCTTCACCTGTTGTACCACCTGTCCCTCGTTTGTTCATTACCTCTTGTATTTAACCCCCGTGTTCCCTTTGTCAGATCATATTTGTTTCTTCGTGCTGCCTGGATTTATCTCTCTGCGTCCTGCCTGTTGGTTTTTCCTGCCTCTGTTCAGCTGTCTTGAGTTTCATTAACATCAGTGAGTTCACACCATCTCCTGCCTGCCCTCTCTCTCTGCGTTTGGGTCCACCATTTCTCATCGTGTCACATAAAGTATTACCCAGAAGATCTTTTTTTTTTGGCTGAACCATCAAATGGAAAAGTCTTGATGTTGTGTGTTCAGATCTTTTATTTTTTCATAATAACACACGGGAAATATTAAATGTGAGTGGCTAAATACTAACACAAACACGTGTATTAATGTATGTTGGTTTTGTCTCCCTTCTCTACAGTTGAATGTAGAAAAATCCTGCATGTTGAAGGGATTTTACTGCATTTTTTTAAGCCTCCTGTCTTTATCTGTGATCCACTAACTCCCTACGAGCCTGATCACTGCTTAGGATCTTTTAAACCTCTTAATACTCTTTATCTCATGGCTTTTTAACTTAGTTAATTGTTATTCTTTGTTTATACCACAATACATAATGTAGCTTTGTTTTTAAAAGGTGATATATATATATATATATATATATATATATATATATATATATATTAAGAATGAATTGTACTTCAATGGATATTAAGGATTGAATGAAATGTGTTGAATGAAAGGTGACCACACCCAAGTATCAACAGAGACTTGACACAGATTTATTAATTCTGCTCAGTGAGATCACTTGAGATCATCACATCAGATGATTTAGTCAGAGCAGTGGGCCGGCCTCGCTGTGAGCGTCAAAACAATGTGGAATTATTTTGCCTGCAGCAAATTAAACAGTGATTACACTTGAGATATGGCATCAAGTTACAGTAGTCACTCCAGTTGGACGGCTTTAAGGTGAGCGTCCTAAGAACTGGATTTATATTCCGTTCAGGTCATCAAACAGTATCGACAGAGGAAGTTTAACAGGAGGATGACTGGGATTAAGTGGGTCGTGTTGGTGGTGGTCCTGACCTTTCTGAGTCCTGCAAGAGGAGGTGAGTGAAGAGTTCACAGCCCAGAGATAACAGACGTTAGTCAGCGTTGTCAAAGACATGAACTGAGTTTAGTTTGTGCTACCTAGTGAACAGTTTTACATGAAAATTGTTCACAGCAAACAATGTGAGGAAATACAGCCGGTTGTTGAGTTTGACTGGTCTGAGCCACAGACTGTTAATATACAGTCTATGGTCTGAGCCACAGACTGTTAATATGCAGTCTATGGTCTGAGCCACAGACTGTTAATATACAGTCTATGGTCTGAGCCACAGACTGTTAATATACAGTCTATGGTCTGAGCCACAGACTGTTAATATGCAGTCTATGGTCTGAGACACAGACTGTTAATATGCAGTCTATGGTCTGAGCCACAGACTGTTAATATACAGTCTATGGTCTGAGCACGATAAACTTTCCTTGTATGGAGGTGGAAATGCATCTCAACATCTTGGTCCATAACTCTGAAACTATATGTATTTAGCTACATGCCAGTTAGCTGGAAAGACATCTTTTCCTAATGAACTGTGTTCTTTATAACAACATTTTTCAATCAAATAGAAATTTTCTGTGCATAATTTTAGAAACATTCACCTAAAGTTCAGCCCTTTGTATTTTTTTAACTTTAGGATGTTCACTAGAGTTTATAATAAAGCTCTGTTGGTTTGAACAAAGTTTGTCTGCACAGTGTGAGTTTATGTAGATTGACCCACTCACTGATATTTAACTTAAAAATGACAAAACAATATCCATAATATCTACAAAAGTGTAAAACACTTCTTTTCATTTAGGACAAATGTGAAGTGGCAAAGATACAAACAGAATCTTGTATCAGGGAAATATTTATATTGATAAATAGATATGAAGCAGTAATTGTATTTGTAGTAACAAGTGGACTAAGTAAATTAAATCTGCTGTATGTAGTAGGGGAGGGGGGGCCTGTAATTATCATGTCAGCTGTCTAAATGGAATCCTGTCGGGGTGAATTCCTGCTGTCGGTCACACAGGGTGGAACCAGAGCTACGTTCTACAGAGTAAGAAACACATGAATTATGTGCAAACACAAACTTGGACTAGGAAAAGAGTTACATTAATAATTAGATATAACCCTATACAGCAGGTAACAAGTGGAGAATATTAAAATCAATCAGCTGTAAAGTGAGAGTGGGCTGAAAAGATTATCATGTCAGCTGTATCTGACTCTGCAAATCCTGTCAGGATACATTCTTACTGACACACACACACACACACACTCTTTGTGGGGACCTGTCATTGACATAATGCATTCCCTAGCCCCTTACCCTAACCTTAACCATCACAACTAAATGCCTAACCTTAACCCTTACCCTAACCATAACCTAATTCTAACCCTAATCCTAAAACCAAGTCTTAACCCTCAAACAGACCTTTAACCTTGTGGGGTCCAGCATTTTGGCCCCATAAAGCTGGTCGGACCCCACAAGTATACTGAACTCCCAGTTTTTGGACCCCACGAATACAGTTAAATGAGAACACACACACACACACACACACACACACACACACACACACACACACACACACACACACACACACACACACACACACACACACACACACACACACTAATTGAATAATAGGGATCAGCAGCTGTTTTAAATTCCTGATGAAAGTATTTCCTCATTACTGAAGAATGTTGCCGCGGCTACCTGAAGAACCCAACCCATGTCTCTCTCATCTCTTCTCGTCATTTACTGTAAATTAGAGCTGTTGAAATGAATCAAATAATCGATGCATCGAATCGTGGACATGGACGATGCTGCATCAATAATCGACCTGGCTAGAATCGATTATTTCTGTTTATAATTTAATGTATGCCTAACAACCTTTCTGTTTACATATTCTGGTATGTTTTGCACATTCAGGAAGTGCCATGTGCTCAGTGCTGTAGTTTTATGTATCTAATTTATTTAGTATTAGAGCACTAGATCCTAGATGGCTTTAATAGAAAAATTTATTTGACGTATCGTGATGCTTCGTGATTTCAAATCAAAGACATGATAATTGTAATGGAAAGATCAGTGAAGAGTCACACCTCTACTGTAAATCCTTTCTTCAATTGAGTTGTTTTTATATCTTTCCAAAAAGAAAATAATACATAACTTGCAATATGTTTTGTTCACTCATGCGAGACAGTGAATGTAAATGTGCAACCATGTATTGTGTGTATGTTTTTCATGTGAGATGTGCAGGCTTTGAAAACATACATGTGCATATTTAACCATTTATATGTGAGTGTGTTTATAATTACTAGCAGTAGTGAACATCGTTCTTTCTCATTATTATTATGGTTTTTTGATGAGTTATTGTAAGATGTCATTGCTTGGCTGTAAAGGATCACAGGTCACAAAGGGTTACAAAAGTCTTCTTTGCTAAGAAAACAACAATGTTTACAGCCATGCTTTTACTGAGGATTAACAGGACTAACATTGGCAAAGTATTCATTTTTGATGCAGGTCTGATACAAGTCTCTCAAATGGCAACATTCAGTTATGTTAGAGTATGTAAATAAATATGGTCAACATATTAATAACCAGGCCTTTAAAGACAGCTGACTTGGATTGTGCTGCCATTTTCTCTGAACTGAACTGTGATGGATGTCTCTTTACCTGATGTGTTGCAGATATTCATGTCTCCTGTGATTTCATGGAGAGCTGCATCTTACCGTGCAGTTTTCAGTCTGGTGATGAAGTAGTCATCCACTGGATTCAGGTGGCATCAGGAGACACAGGTCCTGCTGTCCACTCGTACTACAAGGACCAAGACCAGTTTGCCCTCCTGCACCAGCGCTTCAAACACAGGACATCACTATTCAAGGACCAGATCTCCAGAGGAAACGCCTCACTCCAGCTGACGGGGGTGAAGATTCAGGACCAGGGAAGATACAAGTGCTACACCAGCACCAACTCTGGCAACAACAAGTCGTATAGCAACCTAAAAGTGAACGGTATGAGAAAGGCATATCGTTTTTATTTTCTATATTGGCAGTGCATTCATCCAAGTATGTACCTGTTGTCCAATTGGTGTAGGCCTATATATTTTTTGTTTAATCCATTATGTCCCAATAATAAACATATTTTAACTTATTGTGCATATACGATGCAGTTCACCTCCATTGAGTGAAGTCAATTCAATTCAAGTTAATTTATTTATAGTGCACATTTAAAACCAACCTAGGCTGAACAAAGTGCTGTACAAAGTTATATCATGTTATAAAAACAAAAGGAAGACAATACAAATATAGACAAATAGATAGTTGATGGACACTTGTGTCCCACAATTCAATGCACAAAGGCAATTGAGGAGCTTCTCACAGCTGCAAACATGAAGCCATGTTGTGGAATTGGTAGGTGAAGCAGCTCTAGAACGATACTGGATAAACACACGGACAACAAATGATGGCTGTAAACCGATGGTGATTCTGAAGGAAAAGTTGTAATTCTCATAAAAAGTTAATTGACAGTGCCTGTTAAATCTTGAGTTTTGAATCACATATTTTTGTCATAATTTCTATATAAATATTTGTTTTGCTCACCTTGTTTTACTGCTGTTAAAATATAAATATGACCTCCCTGAAAATACGTATGAACAGAGAAAGAAAAAAACAGGAACTCCAGAACTTAACCTTTGGGAGTCCAGTAGATGTACATTTTCACCACAGTTGACTCATCTCCCACATTACCACTTTTAACAATTAACAACAATTTTACATAAAAGTAGATCATTTTTTAGTTTTTCTTGCAGCTCCAGTCGATAAAGTCGACATTCAGCAGGTAGAGAACAGGATCACCTGCAGCTCAGAGAGGATCTACCCTCAGCCTGAGCTCACCTGGTCCACCAGCCCTCCGTCCAACGTGAGCTTGGAGAACAATCCCACAGTCCAGCAGACTGAACAGCTGCTCTACAACATCAACAGCTCTCTGATAGCTTCAGTTTCTGATCTGGACTACAGCTGCACCGTCAGCACGCGCACAAACAATAGGACAGCTAATTTGTTTAAACCAAGTAAGTGTTTCTAAGAAGACTCTTTTAACCTGGAACCAGATTCTGATCAGAAATACCAGATATTTTATCACTTCTTTTAATTGTTGTGTTATATAATTTCAGCTTCTATCAGTGGTTCAGACACTGAAACAACGATCCCCTGCACTTCCTTAAACCCTCCACTAACGGGCCTCGTTTGGAGGTTCAACCACAGTCAGATCATCCTGAACCAGACCGGAGCCAACGTCCCCCACACAGTCTCAGAGGAGTGGAGGCAGCAGGTGAAGAGTGTGTCTGAGTCAGGCAGCCTCACACTGAAAGACTTATCTTCAGATCAAGAGGGGATATACACGTGTGAACTCAGTAATGCTGAGGAGACCTACGTAACCACCACTCTTCTGAGGATAGAGAAAAGTCAAGGAAAGGGAGCCAGAGCTGGTAAGTTATTTTAAGCAAGAACTGATATCATCTCTAATACCTGTATTTGAACTGAAAGAATCAAAACATGTAACCTGTCAGTACTTCTATCAACCGTCAAAAAGATGTACTAAAAACAAATCAGAAAGAAAATGCCATCATAACACAACAGATTAGAAAACTCACTTTTACATTTTACCATGAAAATATTTAGATTCTTTACACACTGTGTAAACTTATTCTATTTCAGGGGATTCAACCCACGTTGGAGTTATTATAGGCGGTGTGGTTGGAGGACTTGTGGTTATACTTGCAGTAGCAGGAGGAGAGGTAAAATGACATTCTCTCACCACTTTTAAATTCATGTTCAGTATGTTTGTATAATTCTTTTGTTTATTTTTTGCATAGAGAGGTTTACCATTTACAATCAACCCAGGATGCACAAACAGCAGAAGCTCATACAGACACAAAGTTTGCATATACTGTATGAAATTCCTGTTTTCCTGCTGCACAACTTGAGCTCACACAACTCTCACGCTGTTGCCGTGAAGGAATGGCTTCTTCATAAGCTCTCAGTCTATCGGTTATGTTTTCTATTCTGTGACTGATAATGTCTGAAACTCATCTGTTGATGATATTGTCGTTTATATGTTTCAGATCAACCAAGGTCAAACCCTGATGACACACAAGGGTAAGTAAATCATAAATGCTCTGTGACACTGTAAAAACTTCAGTATGTGATTACCCTGTTAAAAGAGAATATTGCTGAATGTAAAATGCCTGATATGAAAAAATTCAACTTTCTTACTGAAATTGGGATTACAAAAAAATCTGACCAAATCAAATGAAGAAATCATGAATGTTGTGATGATTCAGATCGCTCTGCGGAAGTTGTTGAGATTGGTTTGAGTTGTAACTTTTTTATGTTTTGGTGCTGAATTTGTCTGCAGTGAAAGTGAAATGGAGCGCCTCAACGGGAGAAACTGAACCACCAGAAGAACAACAAGAAGTCTTAAATGCACAAGCAGCGGAAACAGACGGAGCCCAAGACAACTGAAGGATTACATTTCACCTGGATCTGCTGCGTTTATGTGAACACAACCTTTTTGTCTTCCAGTATCTCCGGGAAGAATAGTCTTTTCACGTTACAAGTGTACATGAATAACGTTGCTTTAAAGAACAAAGTCGACACATTTCACCTTATAATGTTAAGCATACCCTAATGATTGTGGTGAAACGGCGAAGTAATAATTTTGCGCGGCCAAGGCTAATTGCTGACACGACGACGACGCCGCCCCCACACACACAAGCACGGGCCACGGCTAATTACTGTCACTCGACACACAATGCTAACTAGCTAACGTTAACGTTACTTGTAAAACTCCACCGCTGCCATGCAAAGTTTTTACCAGGTGCAATGAATGTGCCTCTGTGATGGTGAATGTTAGAAAAGACTATATAACCGCTTGTGTTTCTTCTTCATGAAAGTAAAAAGTAGGACTAACTTTAAAGTTAAACACTTAATGTAAAGTTAGGTTCAGCTTCACCACTTGCATTAACAAGCTGCGCTAAACTATCCTGTGTTTAGAAACGTGACAGCAATTCATTTCTTTAAAACTAATTAACAAAATGAATTGGATTAATAAATGCAACCACTCACCTTGTTTCACCTTCTCCTAAATCAGAAAGGCCCGCCGTGTCGCCTTCACACTACGCTAGCTACCAAGTGTCCTCTAGATGTGGCTGACAAAAACGTATTCATCCGCTGCTTCTCTGTTGACCATTGTCATTCTGCTCAGCTGGTTGGTTTCCTCGTTTGGGAATTGCAATCGGGTGGAGTGCATCATTAAGTGTTAAATAAATCTATCATAGTTATTAGTCATTATAGATCAAGACACCATTTCCGGGACTATTTGCACCGCGCATTAATATTGCCGCCACACCAGGGGTCATGGTCACTTTGTGCGAGATCGGGTTTCCATATAACAACCCTTCTTACATACTGTCTATGCTCACACTGTAGACCTTTTTCACGGCAGACATGTTGACATGTCATAGTAGGAAAAGCACAGGTGTATTCAAAACCATTAATGATGGCTACATTCCACTCAGGAGAGGCCCTGGTATGGTGCATGCTGACTCACTGAAATAGCTTACTGGGACACTTGATGGAATTGAGCCATCTTTAAGGTTACCAATTTCAGCTGTGCTTTTCCTACTATGACAAGTCAAAATGTCTGCTGTGAAAAAGGTCCAAGTTAAGTTAAGTTGCCACATTGAAATTTACATTTCACTGAGCTGGCTTACAAACTTGAGTTGGATTAGTAATAACTCATGAATTGAAGTCGAAATTTCATAACTCATTATGTTAAGTGGAGGTAAATTATAGAAAACAGTTACTATAACTTATTCATCAGATCCTTTTTCACAGTATGGCTTCTCCTTACTGGAACCTTGAAGAACAGCAAAACAGCAAAGTCCAAATAATAGACCAGTCTTAAGTTGAAATCATTTGAAGTTTGTTATCAGCTGAAGTAAGGGTGAACTTACCTTTGAGTCTGTTTGGGACACACATCTGATAGCTGATGAAGGACACTGCACCCAAACTGTGATGCTCTGCACTAAACTGTCTCTACAACACAATATGCTTTGAAGGATTTGTTTTGAAGACTCCGACTCATGAAGTAGCTAATGTCCTGATGCTCCACTCAGACTAAACAGTAGTGATAATAACAATAGACTCTCAGAGACAGACAGATTCTAACTAAGCAGCTCTGGTTTCAGCTCAAGTCACTTAAGTATTAAACTCATCAGCCAAAGACTTTAAATGTGCAGCTTTACTACCATCTGGTGCTTATTTATGATAAAGTATTTACTATGGTGCAAATTAAGGGATTTTGGGGAAAATACTGGTACTTTCACAGCTAAAAATGTGTTTTCTCAATGAGCTACTTACTGTTGGCGATGGGGTTTTACATCAGCACACATTTTCTACACACTTTATAACAGTTTGGGTTGTTGCACATCAGAGATTTCTGTTTTTGTGTGTTGTTTGAGTATTTTTTTCACTTAAATCTTTGTTACTTATTTAGTCATGAATATTTATGTTTTCAGGTGCTTTGAAGGATCAGTGTGACATTTAGAGACATATACTTTGTTAAAAAACATCAGTGCTTGATTTGATTCTTGATTTTATTAGGATTCCCATTAGCTGATGAACATCAGCTGCTCTTCCTGGGGTCCACACAAAACATAAAACATTACAACTGATAAGACCTTTTCTGTGCCACATTTCAATCGCACATTTTTTTAATTTGAAAAAGCAAAAGTCCAAAAAGGCAGAAATATAATCCGTTTAAAGCGTAAAAGTTAGCAAATTGAAGATAAATAGTAAACACTAATGTTGCAGAACCTGTCTACACATTCATTCTCTAAAATAAAATAAATGTTGTGTCAGGCAGATATGATATGAGTTTCAGAGTTTTCAGCAGCAGCAGCTTCATGTTTACAATCAGTCTGCATCTCAAAAGTCCAGTTTTCATTTTGCTGCAGCTCCAGAGAATGAGCTGAGCTGCTGGGTGATGGACTTTGATTCAGTGTGTACTTCAGCATTTGTATTTAGTTTTTTTTTTTAACTTATATAAAATCTATTTTGACTTATTTGCTCTTGTCTTGTTTGAATTTAATAAAAAGTATGTTTGACATTAAAACATGATTTATAAAATCATGCCAACAATTATTAGGCTATTTTAATAGCTTAGTATTTTATGCACTAAAAAGGTATGTATAAAGGCTTTAGGCTGCCCTACACGTTATTATAGGCCCAGTTTAATATGCAACTTTATTTTATACAATATATGTAGGGGTTCCCTGATCCAACTCTCTTTCAGTTAAGGGGTCCTTGGTTTAAAAACCGTTGAAGCCCCCTTTTCATACTGCATGTTGTGGTGCAGAAGGCCTGTAGGTGGTGTCGTGCACCTTATTGAAATTTGCAGTCCACCATCTGCAATTTAGAAGTACATAAATAAAGGTATTTGTTGTTTTAATTAAACATCAGTAACTGATAAACCTGAATATAAAAAAGTGATTTAAAAAACTGTAAGGACACTTAGGCTAGATTCAATTCATCTAAGATACTCTGGCCAATGTGTTTCTCAAATAAAATAAATCCTTAAAGCTGCACTGATCAATATTTTGTATTATTAACTATGGAAATAAATGACTAGGTATAATGAAAAAGAGGTCGTTTGTAGTGACAAACACAAGTTGTTCAGTTCTAAGAAGTGTTTGTACCAACGTCCAGGTCATTTCTTATGTTTCGTAGCCTGTTTTGGTTCACTCTCACTGATCTCTTCAGC
This sequence comes from Zingel zingel, assembly GCA_023566125.1. Lineage (NCBI taxonomy): Eukaryota > Metazoa > Chordata > Actinopteri > Perciformes > Percidae > Zingel > Zingel zingel. Next base: position 3,140,719 of record CM042335.1, on the reverse strand, counting down.
ACAATTTCCATCAGCAGCAGGCAGCTGTTTTAAATTAAAAAAGTTCTGATGAAGCCACCTGACCAGCACCAAATGACAGAGAGAAACAGTTACAACTAGCCGGTGAACATAGTTGAGCATTCAGCAGCTAAAAGCCAGATATTGCTCTCATGAGTAGGCCTGTCACGATAGCCAATACATGGACTTATCGCACAATATAGGGAAATGAGCTCGGTAGCTTTTGGGGACGCAATATATTGCAAGTGATAATTTGTATAATTGAAAATAAATATGTATTCATTTTGACATACAAATGAATGTTACCAACATTTTAGTCGATCACTCTGTCATCTCGTCTGCTTTCTGTGTCGGAGGAAGAGGCCGGGCTCAGGCATATCATTAAACCAAAACTACATGTATTAAATCATAGGATTTATTGATTATTCCTCAAACAAAAAAGTAAACTGATAATTGATCTTTACCAAATAATTCTAGTTTTTTTGTTCTTCATAAAAGTTTGAATTGCAGCTGTGTTTGAAAGGCTCTGTGACACTAAATAAACCTGTTTGGTCTTAAAGTCTAAAGCTACATGAGACTCGTAGTAAACCTGCAAAATGTTCCTGAAGTGTGTTGTTAATTTAATTATTTTCTTTGGATGACCAACATGTACCTCCAGATAAAAACCTATATTTAGTATGTTATATTTAAGATATGAAATAATTTGAGCCAACTTATATTTTGGGGGTTTAGGATGCAAATGAGCGTTTGTCCCCTGATTTATACATCAAACTATATTACACATGACTGTAGTGTAACTTAACATTTAAACAACAATACAGCTCAACTAAACCAAATTGCCTCAACAGCAACTAACTAGGATTAATTAAAGAAAACCACAAACAAGGTCCTGGTTTTATACTCACGGTAAACGAGCCCCCAACTTGTTACGACCGGCTCACAGGCCACAACAACAGAGGGAGATGCACAGCAACGTAACAATAATAAAGTGACATTTATTAAATAATGATGCAAACAAGAGAACGATGAGGTGTGATTGTCAGTATCAGTGATGAATGAGGGTGTATGGATGTAATGGAGAATGTGAGGTGCATGTTGTCAGTAGTTAACAAAGGGAAAACTCAAACAGAGAGAAAACATGTTGATGTGCAGTCGGGAGAATGCGGCCGTCGGGTCTCGGGGCAGGAGGGGTTAAAAAGTCTGGGAGGACCGGCCAGGTGATCACAGTCATCTCATCATCTCCTCCGCTACACCTGCAAGTTAACAAGACAAACCACAGTACACATGTACGACAGGCCCAGGGCCGTCACACCAACAAACATGACATCATCTTTAAGCATTTATTTTAAAAGATTATTAGTGTAGCTAGTGTTTGTGTGTATGCAGTAGTTATTATATAGTTGTGAGGACTAGTTTCAGTTTTCTCACATCGCCACAGGGTTTGCTCCCCTAGCCACCGTACCCTCCCGAGTTAACCCACATGGCTGTGGGGTTGCCTTCTTCCGCCTTCCCAGCCGTTGGGGTCTTCACTATTTACCCATAGCTGGGGCTATTTACCCATAGCTGGGGCTATTTACCCATAACTGGGTCAGTGGTTGACGGGCATCAGGGCGTTTCCACTCACCGATGGGCCTGCATGCCACGTCTCTGGGGCCCACTGCTGCTCCGAGATCCTGTACAACTTAGCCTGGAACCACAAGGGACCAGTTACCATGTGTGCCACGGGGAGGCGTGTACGAGATCTTGGCAGTGGAGAGGCTATGTACCGGCTGAGGAGGCTTACACACTCGGCTCCTCTTTTCGCCCCTGAAAACAAAGGGCTATCCGGTGGCAGTAGCTGAAAGCAGAGAACGGCAAGCAGAAGCAGCATGCAGCATGCACTAACTACAAGCTCTACTACTCCAACACTACTGCACTGACGCATCACACACCCTGTGTGGAAACACACACACACACACACACACACACACACACACAGACAGACCCACCCACCGACAGACCCACACACACAGACAGACAGACAGACAGTCCCACACTCAGACAGACTCACACAGACACAGACACAGACAGACAGACCCACCCACCCACACACAGACAGACAGACAGACAGACCCAAACACCAACAGACAGGCAGACAGACAGACAGACCCACCCACACACAGACAGACCCACACACACACACAGACAGACAGACAGACCCACCCACACACAGACAGACAGTCCCACACTCAGACAGACCCACACAGACACAGACAGACAGACAGACCCACCCACCCACAGACAGACAGACAGACAGACAGACAGACAGACAGACAGACACACACACACACACACACACACACACACACACACACACACACACACACACACACACACACACACAGACAGACAGACAGACAGACAGACAGACAGACAGACAGACAGACAGACAGACAGACCAACACACAGACAGACAGACAGACAGACAGACCCACATACCCACACACAGATAGACAGACCCACCCACACACAGACAGACCCACACACACACACACACACACACACACACAGACACTATACAAGTACAAATCCATTATCTTTTTCTTCAGCCAGGCAGAAGCCTTTTGTACCACTTCTTCCTCTTTGGCTTTGTCATTATCTGGCTCTGAAGCTCTACCAGCTGGGACCTCATGGTGCTCTCGGTCCTCTCCCAGTCCTGCTCTTTTTCCTGCTGAGTCAGCTTCAGGCTTTCTGTGGCCTGAAGGAGGGATGCCTTGTCCTCCTTCCACTGGTTGAGATTACTCTCCAGCTGCTGCTCAGCCTTCTTCAGAGCAGCCAGGAGGCAGTCACTCACAAAGCTGTGCTCCTCATTCTGATCCACATAGGAGGCTGTTGATTTGTCGCTCTCCTCCAGCAGGGAGGTCTTCTCCTGCTGCCATAGGACACGCTCACTCTCTAGCTGATGTTCACACTTTCTCTCAAGAGCAGCCATGAGGTTCTTGTTGCTTTTGTCCTGCATCTCCAGCTGGGCTGTATGGGAAGCCTGGGATCTTTCCAGTATCTCCTTTGCCTCCTCTGTCTGTTTTCGGAGAGCTTCCTCCATCTTGCTCAATTTATCCTTTAGCTCCTGAGCTAGAGCCCTCTCAGTCTCCAGATTGCTCTCCAACATCACGTTGGTGGTCTTACCTACCGTGAGCATCTGCCTCTCTTTATGAAGCTCCATCTTCTGAGTCTCCACATTAGTTTTAAGGGCCTCTTTCTCTCCCTTCATCTGCTCCAGTTCGACTTTCAGGTCTTCAGTAATGAAGTACTGCAGGTCGAGATCTTTCTGGGCTTTTCGCAGTCTGTTGCTGATTTTTCCCAGCTGGGATTTCAGATACTCTGTTTCCCTGGGTGGGGAGTGTACACGTTCAGCCAGAGCCTCATCCAGCCGGGCTCTATTGGAAGCCTGGGATCTTTCCAGTATCTCCTTTGCCTCATCGTCCTGATTTTTGAGAGCTTCCTCCATCTTGCTCAATTTGTCCTTTAGCTCCTGAGCTAGAGCCCTCTCAGTCTCCAGATAGCTCTCCAACTCTAACTCCACGTTGGTCTTAGCTACTGCGAGTGTCTTTCTTTCCTTACAAAGCTCGATCTTCTGAGTCTCCACAATATCGTTAAGGGCCTCCTTCTCTCCCTTCATCTGCTCCAATTCGACTTTCAGGTCTTCAGTAATGAAGTACTGCAGGTCGAGATCTTTTTGGGATTTTCGCAGTCTGTTGCTGAATTTTCCCAGCTGGGATTTCAGATACTCTGTTTCTCTGGGTGGGGAGTGGACACGTTCAGCCAGAGCCTCATCCAGCTGGGCTCTATGGGAGGCCTGGGATCTTTCCAGTATCTCCTTTGCCTTCTCGTCCTGTTTTCGGAGAGCTTCCTCCATCTTGCTCAATTTGTCCTTTAGCTCCTGAGCTAGAGCCCTCTCAGTCTCCAGATAGCTCTCCAACATCACGTTGGTGGTCTTACCTACCTCGAGCATCTGTCTCTCTTTATGAAGCTCCATCTTCTGAGTCTCCACATTAGTTTTAAGGGCCTCCTTCTCTCCCTTCATCTGCTCCAATTCGACTTTCAGGTCTTCAGTAATGAAGTACTGCAGGTCGAGATCTTTTTGGGCTTTTCGCAGCCTGTTGCTGAATTTTCCCAGCTGGGATTTCAGATACTCTGTTTCCCTGGGTGGGGAGTGGACACGTTCAGCCAGCTGAACTTTCAAGTCACACATCTCCCTCTGCATCAGCTTTTTGTCATGGCTCAAAGGGCTGCCCTCTCTCTGTTCTTGGAGCTGGTCGAGGAGATCGGCCAGCAAGTCCTCTCGGATGATCAGCTGAACTCTTCCCTCAGATTCACATTGGGTGAGCCTCGCCTCGCTGTCCTTCAGTTCACGCCGTACTTGTTCTTCAAGTGAACTGAGATAGAAATCCATTTGCGGTTCAATCTCTCTGGAGTGGAATTCCATGTTTTCCAACTTTGTATTCTGCTGGACCAGTGTCTTCTCTCTTGTTGCAATGTGCACCTTTGGATTGTCACAGTCAAATGACGCTCTGATACAAACTGCTGTCTGAGTGAATTTGTGTCAGAACTAAAGTTGGGTCCCAGTATTCATAGTGTGTCGTTATGACAACAACAACAACATGTATTCTTATGTTTTCAATCCAAATGGTTATTGATTCTATTCCATTATATCTTTGAATCTATTGTTGCTATGGGATACCAGTTTGTTTATGTTTGAATATACAGTTGAATGTAATGATTTCTGATGATTCCTAAAATATGGCAAAGAACCAACACTTTACGAAATATGGAAAAGAAAAAGATGGATGTCTTTGCACAAGAGCAGTACACACAAGTATGCGCCAGTTGGGACGCCATTTTCTCTAACTCCAATAACCATGTGCGCTCAGCAACTACCTATTATTTAAGATGTGCATTTACCACAATACAACTTTTTTTTTTTTTACTTTTATTCAAACTGTCGAATACTTTTTATGTTGGATGTGAAAAGCCGTTTAGCCCCTGCTCATGTTTATCTTGTACATGTTAAAAGTTGTCGTAAAGGAAGTGAAATATGAAGCTATCCCATCCCTCGCTGCTGCAACAGTGAGAATGTCCCCATTGTGGGAATAAAGTGCTTTTCACACGGGGAGCGAGACTTTGTCTGCGTAGTCGCGTGGATCCACGGGATCTCGCTCCTCATGTGAAGAACAATTCACAAACATGTCCTGTCACTGAGTGCTATTTCTATTCTGTTGTATATGTTATAGGGTTAGATATGTAAATATGTACATACAATATATGAATAGATTATCTAATGATGTTTTACAATTTATTTTGTTTGATCGTAATTACTGATAAAATAAGACACATTGTATTCTATTTGTCTTATTATCTCAGTAATTATGATCAACCAAAAGGTCAAACAAATGATAGAATTATGTTATGCAGTTTTACCTCTATTTGCCACACAAGCCATTTACATATGGGGGTTTCCATGTGCCGTCTTCCAACGCCACCCTGCCAAGACCTTTCACCACCCCTTTACCACCCCATGTCAAAGTTTCTAGATCTGCCACTGGCAAGGATGATGTTGGTGACCAGCGGTTCCCCTAATCTCTCATCAAGTAGATCTGAAGTTAAAAGTCACACTCATCTGTTATCTGCTGCACATCTGGTAGACAGGTGCTCAGGAAAATGAAACCATGTGAGAGAAAAGGTTGAAATCCTGCAAACTGTCAGCAACAAGTTTATTAGAGGACCAACGTTTTAGTCCTGGACCTTCAACTGAAGACAAACATGACAATATCGCACACATCTGAGATGTAATTATAACAAAATCTGTAGAACACAAATAAAAAGATCAAGAAGATTAGATGTCCTATAAAATACAGTAAATCAGTGATTAATCACTTGCTTCTATCAGTTGATGATGTGGTCATTGTGTCAGCTGAGATTCCGTTATACAGCTTGTGGAGTTAAAGATGTCTTGTTTCTGCAGGAATTAGAAAGTAAACAGTTTTTCGTTATTAAAAACAATGTGACATTAAGTATAGGCTACATTATATATCTGTTTATTTTAAGGTTTGTTACAGTAATGTCTGATGATAACAGATATGTAAAGTATTACCCAGAAGATCTTTTTTTTTATGGCTGAACCATCAAATGGAAAAGTCTTGATGTTGTGTGTTTAGATCTTTTATTTTTTCATAATAACACACAGGGAAAATATTAGATTGTGAGTGGCTAAATACTAACACAAACACGTGTATTAATGTAATTTGGTTATGTCTCCCTAGCTTCTCTACAGTTGAGTGTAGAATAATCCTGCATGTTGAAGGGATTTTACTGCATTTTGATTTAATGGAAATGACTTGTTTTCATCCCGACAACAGACGATCTTTGTTAAAAACGAACCACCAGCAAACGGTGCTGGATCCCTATCAGCCCAGGTTGATGTGATCAGTCCATAGACCGGATCAGTTCTATGTGCTGCCTGCTGCCGGACATCCCAGAGTCATGAGAAAAGCGAGACAGATCAGGGGGAGCTGAAGATGGGGGTCTACTGTGCATTGTATCTGGTGCTCGCGAGTTTTCTGAGGATTTCGACTCCTGCCAAAGGAGGTGAGTGATGCGTTTACTGCCAGTGCGTGTGGTCATTTAAGACGTACGATCACAACATCGTCGCATCTGTCTTTCACAATATTATGTTTGGAGGTAGGGCAGGGGGTGGGGGGGGCGGGGAGCACAAAACGAAAGTAAACACATCAGAGATTACATCACTGATCTGCCTTATAACGTTATAGACCTATATATGCTGCAGCAGATTTTTGCACCGTAAACTGGATTTAAAGGTCATTGTCCAAAACGGAAAGAAGCCTAATATATCCTGTGTACGTCATTCTATCAGCCTGCGTGTGACGCTTAATTTAGTAGGCTAGGCCTTTATAAACGTCTCTCAAAAAGCAGACAGTACGGGACGTCAGCTAGGTTTTTGCGACCTTATTTTCGGACTTGAACACGGGCTACTGCGGACTGTAGACAACGGCACAACAACAAAGTGCCACCTGCTAGCCTCCCGTACTCCACACTAAACTAAACTCCTTTCTTTCCGCAGGAATAACAGCTCTCAGCCACATACAGGTGTATTCATTCCGGCGGCTCAATCTCATACGGAGCTGACAGGCTCAACATCTAAACTAACATGTTCAGGATCTCTCAGCGTTTTACTCAACATGACTCATCTAAACATGACTAACAGTCACTCAACATGACTCATCTAAACATGACTAACAGTCACTCAACATGACTCATCTAAACATGACTAACAGTCACTAAACATGACTCATCTAAACTGGACGACTGTCTCTGAACAGTGACTGCCTTAACATTAACATGTTACAAACTGTCTGTTACAGTCTATTTATTTGGTGCTATATCTTTGATTGATTTATTTGATTTATTCGACTGTAAAGTACTTTGTGATTGGTGTCTGTGAACGGTGCTATATAAATACACTTTGCTTGCTTGCTATTATAATTTTTATCAGGCCAAACGTTGCAATCAAGTAACCCGTCCTGCATCGAGCCCCGAAAAAGAACGCTGTAGGTAATAAATAAATGTTCCGAAATTTAAACAGTCAGAGAGCACGGGTAGTTTACATTAAAACATCGCCATTTCCAGAGCATGGGCTGATCCGCTGTGGCGCATAGACTGTTAATATTATTATTAATATTCAGCGGAGGAAGGACAAGGCGAGGCGCTGCTAACCAGCTGCGCAGCTCAGCGCCATCAAGTGATCGACCCCATGACGTAATGGTACGGATGGTTGTAGGGGCCAAAAAGGACGATTTCTCACGTTGTATATATGCTACCAAATTTTAAAAAAACATTATAGTTAGATAAGATAATCCTTTATTAGTTCCACACCGGAGACTTTTAGTGTTACAGCAGCAAAGGGGTTAGTGCAACAACAAGAAGCATCAATACAAATAAAAAAGAGCAAGAAACTAACTGACTTCAGAGGAAATTATAAACTATACATAACACATTGGCAATTTCCTTATATTTTAACTTTCATAAAACTTTTTCAGAGGTTTACTGATAATTTTCAAAAAGTCCTGTTGACCCTGACTATGACCATGTGAAAAGATCTCAATAGCTTTTCCAGTATTTTTCTTTTTTTTTTAAAGATTATGTTTTGGGCTTTTTGGTCTTTATTGATAGGAAAGCTGTAGACAGGAAAGTGGAAGAGACAGGGAATGACATGCAGCAACGGGCTGCGGGACGGACTCAAACCTGGGCCGCTGCGGTAAGGACTGAGCCTCAGTACATAGGGTGCATGCTCAACCAGGTGAGCTACCTGGTGAGCTACCTTCTTAGTTGTTTTGTATCTCTTTGTGGTTGTTTCAAGTTTTTTTTTAGGTCTTTTGCAGTCTCGCATTGCCAGATCTTCCTCCACAGCGCTACGGAGGAGGGTCTGGCTAGTCCACACAGCATTCTGGGATGGGAGAAAAACGTGCTCTGGTTTATTGGAATTTCTTCAAACCAATCACAATCGTCTTGGGCGGTGCTAAGCGGCGAGCAGAGCCACGGTGTTGCTGCAAAATAGCCTCAGGAAGGAACTTGTTTTAGTGGAACAAAAGTAGTTTTAGTCGTGCAACAGAAAACTCAGATTGGACAGATAGTCTAGCTAGCTGTCTGGATTTACCCTGCAGAGATCTGAGGAGCAGTTAACCATAGTCCTCACAAATCCACCAGTTTAAAATTAAAACACAAAGAAAGCGGAAGATAACGAGACATTCGAAAAGAGTGACATCCGACGGAATTTCCAGCAGAACGAGAGCAATCCCAGAAGTGGAACGTTGTGAATATAGACTTCTTTTGCATCTCTTTATGCTCATTTTGCGTCTTTTGCGGCCGTTTTGTGTCTCATTTTAGTTGTTTGCTGGCTTTCCAGGTGGTCTCTCCCCTGATTCTGAGTACCAACATAAAGAGATGTTACTTGTACCTGGTGTTGCAGATGCTGAGGTGTCCTGTGTTTTCATGGAGTGCTGCATCTTACCGTGCAGCTTCCAGGTCGACACTGAAGTGATAATCCACTGGATTCAGCAGACAACGGGAGACACTCGTGTCCACTCGTACTACAACAACCAGGACCATTTAGCCCTCCAGGACCAGCGCTTCAAAAACAGGACATCACTGCTCCAGGACCAGATCTCGGGAGGAAACGCCTCGCTCCAGCTGTCGGGGGTGAAGATTCAGGACCAGGGAAGATACCAGTGTACCACCAGCACCACCACTGGCAACAAGGAGTTAATTATCAACCTGAAAGTGGATGGTATGAGAAACACACAGTAAATACATAAAAGCATTACCTTGTTTTGTTAAAAAAAAAAAAAAATCTTTCTTTACCCTAAATTATTAGTGAATTCATCCATATACGTAGAATCAAGACCCTCTGTTTTTGCAGCTCCGGTCGATAAAGTCGACATTCAGCAGGTAGAGAACAGGATCACCTGCAGCTCAGAGAGGATCTACCCTCAGCCTGAGCTCACCTGGTCCACCAGCCCTCCGTCCAACGTGAGCTTGGAGAACAATCCCACAGTCCAGCAGACTGAACAGCTGCTCTACAACATCAACAGCTCTCTGATAGCTTCAGTTTCTGATCTGGACTACAGCTGCACCGTCAGCACGCGCACAAACAAGAGGACAGCTACTTTGAGGCAACTGTGTGAGTATTGTTGTTGATATCTGCCCTTTGAGTTAAAAAAAAGATTCCTCCCTGGCTGCAACTAAACAATATAAAACCTGCAACTGGGATTAAACCTTATTTTCATTTGGTTTTCAGCTTTACTGTACACTAACGGAGAAAAGGAACAACCATAGAACTTGTTTTTGTGTTGGATCATTTCAGCTTCTATCAGTGGTTCCAGCAGTGACACAACAATCCCCTGCACTTCAAACACTTCACTAACAGGCTTCAGCCTCAACTGGAGCTTCAACCACAGTCAGATCATCCTGAACCAGACCAGAGCCAACGTCCCCCACACAGTCTCAGAGGAGTGGAGGCAGCAGGTGAAGAGTGTGTCTGAGTCAGGCAGCCTCACACTGAAAGACTTATCTTCAGATCAAGAGGGGATATACACGTGTGAAGTCAGTAATGCTGAGGAGACCTATGTAACCAACACTCGTCTAAGGATTATAAAAGGTAAGTTCAAGTCGGTCTGAGCAAAAACTGTCATTTAAATTATCAGTATAAAATTATAGATTTAATATTTGGGCAGTGTTTTGTTCTTAGTCTGGCTCCACCAGCGACAACACAGCTAATAAATCAGGACAGCAAGATAATAGGCTCCCCCCACAAACCCCCCTACCAGAACTTTACACCCGGTCAGTACTCAAGAAAGCTACTATAATCACACAGGATCCCACCCACCCCCCTTCACCAATCCTTTCAGTTACTGCCATCAGGTCGACGCTACAGAATCCCATTTGCACGGACAACATATATAAAAAATCCTTCATCACCACACTGAACAGCCATACATAGACAACATCAAACAGCTCCATTCAGGATTTTGTACAGTCAATGTTATTACACTGTTTCTACATGTATCTTTATGTTCTATGTATTTCATGTCATTTGAGCCTGCCCTGTCAAAGACAAATGACAGACAATTAAGTTTTTCTTATCTCATCTCTAAGGGTCACAGAGAGACGCCAACCCCTCCACCACGTTAAGATAACGATTTTTGGAGAGGCGGATTGATACATTTGTATAAATAAAAAATAAAAATAACGTATCTGCGCTGTAAGATGGACAAGTGAGCAATATTGAAAAAACGCTCTAGAAGTTCTTCAAAAAATTAAAAATATATCTGCATAAATAATAAGCTGCAGCATTGTGATACTACAGTAGTTCTCCAGTACACCGGTGGAAATTTGGTTAGTAGAAAGTTCACTTCTTCTGTTTCAGAGAGTCAAACTGATGTCGCAGGCATTGTTGTTGGTGTGGTGTTAGGAGTCATTTTGGTGACAGTCATTGCGCTTTACTGCAAACATAAACAAGGTAAGAAAACACGTTTCACATTCTCTTAAGTTAACAAGAATTGCTGTCTCGGCGAAAATGTTTCTCTAAATTAGAAGAGTGTAGCACAAAAAATAACTCCGTAGGCTCAGTAGTTTGAAGATAAAGTAGAACATTTAACCAAATCAAATGAAGGCTTCTTGTTTGCTATGCATATTTATTTTGTTCTGCAGACATTGTTATTTATACTGGAAAAAATAATTTAAAAAAAAGTTTGTTTTGAGTTTTATTTTGATTTGATTGATTGGTCTTTCACCAATAAATCTGTTGTTTTTTTGTTCACAGGAACAAACTTTCTTCTACAGAAACTGTATTGTTTTAATGTGACCCCCCTGGTGAATATCTACAGTGTGACTAACAACCCACCGTAACATCACTGTCACACTGTGCTGCTCTGAAGTGTATAACATTATTCATTGATAGATATTATTCACGTAATTTGCATTTAAAAAATGGTCAACCCAACCAGCGGACATAAAAAGTCAACCTGCGGCAACACTTCAAAAGTAGCCCAATTCTGTGGGAAAACCCGACCTGGCAACCCCGCTGCTGCTGACTAGAGAGGCTCTAAGCTACATTGGCCGCTACTAGCATACCACACCAGAATATCTGACTGAACTGTTAGCAGTGGGGTTTCATTGTGAGTTATGTAGGTGCCAAGAAAGAAGAATGCATGTAATTGAAAAGATGGTTCTGGTTCTGCTGCACTGAGTCCAACAATGTTCTAGAAGTGCAATGAAAAACAAGTTTTTCGCAAACAAATACACTTCAACTTTATTTATTTACATAGCACCTTTCATGCAAGCATACAGCCCAAAGTGCTTCACAGAACAAAATTAAAACAGTATTGTTAAAGTGGAATGCATAAAGGAGCTGTTGTATTATATTGTACTTGTGTCTCAAAAGGGGCCACAGGGTAGTTATTTTTCGAGACTGTCCTCTTGCCAAAAAGCAGATTTTTTGCAAATGGAGAGAAAGCAGTGCTCCACACATTCAATACTGGACAGATTTTATTTGTAAATAATAAAAAATAATAATAGGTAAAAGAAAATAAAGTTGGGGTCTAGTGGGAATCGGATCGAGTGGTTGGGTATCGGGGTGAGTAGGATAGTTTGAGTAGGTGAGTTTTTGATGTGGGATTAGAATGTCACGGTCACGGTGTCAGACTATTGTACGTGGATTCATGGGAGCAGGGACTTCTAGAGCCTGCATGCAGTGCAGCTGAAAGCCCTAGCACCCATGGTGCTGACGCGTGAGGTAGAGAGGGTCAGAACGGAGCAGTGGTGGGTATGTAGTCATGTGTATCATCAGCGTAGCAGTGAAAGTGGACACCATCAGGGTTCAAAATTTACTTTTTCGTCCAACAGCCAAATGGCTAGTGAATGTTCAAATTTTACCAGCCACTCAAAAGATTACCATTGTTTTTTGGCTGGTGAGTGAAGCAAATCTACCAGCCAATTGCATATTTTACCAGCATTTGGCTGGTAAAAGGTGCTAATTTTGAACCCTGGACACCATAATGCCGGAGGATTGTGCCCAGGGGGAGGAGGTAAATGATGAATAGTAGTGGACCCAGTACTGACTCCTGGGGGACCCCCAGTGGAACAGCAGAAAACAGCAGTGGCTCCTCAGTTGTCAGCTGGGTTGGCACCAGTTTTTTTGAGGGTGGGTGTAATTGCACCCATTTTGAGTTACAGTTCCAAAATTGAGGAAGGAATACATTTTTTTTGTGATCAGGGAGGAAATAGATGGCAGACAGGTTTTGACAAGAGTAGTGGGAAGGGGGTTCAAGCAGACAGCTAGTGGGTAGTTATGTCAGGTTTGAAAAGTAAAAGGCAAGAAGAAATGGAACTACTTCATTGTTTCATGTCGTTTAAGTATGAAACATTTCACATCAGGAACACACAACCTATATCGTCGTATGGTTTGGGAGGACTTGTATTTTTCTGTGGATCAACTAACTAATTAATTGTAGACTTTATTGAGATATTAATCATATAGTATTATGATCAGACTTTGTGACTTTTTACTTTAATATTAGAATTTTTTTGAACACTGATCTGTGAGTCTTGTTTTCTGTAAAGATGCAACACAAATATTTCATTTTAATGGTATGTTTACCATTGTTTACTTTTTTTTATGTTCTGAGCTAGTTTATTATCTGTTTTGTCTCGTCTTTAGCCTTCCCTTCACTTTATGGAATAATTCTGTACGTTAAACTGATAATGTTGCATGTATATTTATAAGTATTTTCAAACTGATTGCCATTATTCAGTGTATTGTGTCTCTACTATATGTATTTCTGATAGAGAAAGCTGCTAGGGAACTGCAACTCCTTTAGTAATTCAGTCATTTAAACTGACCTTAAAACCTGTTACTTTGAGTTTATGAAAAGTTAGCGGAATGTGTCTTATCTATTTTAGCATAAGTAAAAAAAAAAAAAAAAAAAAAAAGTAGAAATGTTGCTACAATCTTTTCTTTACAGTACATTCTAGTTATAAACTGTATTACACTATATATTATATACCATATTAAATTGCTACCGTATTATATTACTTATCAGGGCCATATGGAATCTGCGGACGCAGAATTTTCCGCACAGAATTTTTAAACAAATTTTAAAAAGAAGATAAAACTCGAATGTTAACAAAATAGCCTTGGGAAGGAACTTGTTTTGGGGGAACGTGTACGTTTCAAAGTAGTTTTAGTCGTGCGAGAGAAAACTCCGATTGGACAGATAGTCTAGCTAGCTGTCTGGATTTACCCTGCAGAGATCTGAGGAGCAGATAACCATAGTCCTCACAAATCCACCGGAGGTTAGAACGCCAAAACTAAGGAAGCCCAAGGCAACGGACATCCGGCCGAAATGAGTGAAATCCGGCGGATTTTCCGGCGGCAACGGAGCAATCCCAGAAGTGGAACGTCAAGGATATAGACTATATATTGATTGATTATATTCTACGTTATCTTGCTGCACTATACTATACTATACTTTCTACAGTTATATTTTTGTACTATAATTGTTATTCTATACTATAATACTACTGCACCTTATACTATGTCTCATTCCCCTCAATGTTTCATAATGTAACATATTATACTGTTAATGTTTCATTGACCCTTGTATTATATTCTTTTATATCAAGACTCTGCTGCTATGTATAGTTTGTATTTTGGTTTATGTACCTCTTATTATTTGTTACTTTGTATCTATATTTATGCATGGTTTTGGTTGTACTGCTGCAACAACCGAATTTCCCCACTGTGGATTAATAAAGGGGTAACTTATCAATATCAACACCCTGCTGCTTTTATTCAGGTGCAAAAGTTGTAGTAATTATACAAATAAAGAAATAGTCTGTTTCTGTACTGATATCTAGGATCTACTCTCAACACTACAGGCAACAACAGTTTGTTCATGCACTGGTCACTTGAGATTTTTAGCTGTTTATCTTCCATTACATGTCTTCTTTCGGACTAGTGGAAAGAAAACATTAATTTTACTACACTTTGTCCAGTTGTGTCTGTAAATTACTTCTAAATTTAACAAAAGTTAGCATTAGATAATGTCTCATTTGCATATTTAACATTTCTGAAAACTTGTTAAACAAGAAAAGAATTGTCTTAATGTCAGTTATCACCTCGGGATATTAAACATATTTACACTAATCACCTATAGGTTCTTGATTTAAGATCCCAGATTGCCCCCTAATTTATTTAATCTATCAAAACTTTTTTTGTTGCTCTACCCACTGATATTTATTTCTAACAATATATTTCTACCTCACAGACATGTTTGTTATGTAGGGTTAAATGTTAAACCACCAACAAACTGCTAACATTCCCTACATTTAATCTTAAATCTGGCTTCATCTTTATCCAATATGAGTCTGATACTCCCAACAATGACTAATGGGGAAGATAAAACCATTATGAAAGTATATTTAACATACAGTATGGATTAAAGCATCTGTTGTCAGACAGGTTGTTTGAAAAAACAAGTGATGGGTTCTTAATGCAGACAGGAACAGTTCAGTGACTTAATGGTAAAGAGATGATATATATGTATATATATATATATATATATATATATATATATATATATATATATATATATATATATATATATATATATATATATATATATATATAAGCTTACTGGAGAGGGTAGAAGTCTGCAGGTGAACAGGGATGGGGAGGAAAAAGGTGCAGGTTTCAGAAGCTGGAATACAAAGGAATAGATAACATTGACAATCTGGCAACTGAGTGGAAAAAAATGGGGTTGTATTTGTACTGACAGGGTGATTGGGGAATGAGACACAGGTGAGCAGAATTAAGCATCTGGTGGACATGTCGAGAGTGACAATACAGTTTAATAAAAGATGCAGAAGCCTGGGGATGTGGGAATTAGTCAAAGTACTAGTACGTACTTTGTGTTTACAGTTAAATCAAACTGTTGAGTTCATTTTAATAATTACATTTCTTTCCTCTACAATCCACAGGGTGAAAACTGACTCAGAAACTTTAACAGTAAAATAATGAAAATGTTGGAGTAACACTCACCCTGTGTTTGTTCTGTCGACTCAAAATTCAGCGTCAACTGACTGAACACTTTCAGTTTCCCTCCCAGGTACATCGAGAAGTTTCCCTACTCGACGTACTGTACCTAGATCACCTGTAGTGTTGCTGCTCTCGTCTCCAAACACATGGTGTTTATAAGAATATCACTTTGCTCTTGTTTGCCATCTTAATGTAGAAATCCCTGTAAATAAATCTATTTAGTTTTTTCTCTCTTGTGTGTTCTTTGATTGATTTATGAGACAAAAAAATATTCTGTATGTTGCACAATAAAAAAAGATATCAAAAGATAATTTTTGGGACATTTTAGCCTTTAATAGACAGGACAGCTGTAGACAGGAACGGGTGGATAGAGGAGGAAGACGTGCAGCAGATGGCCACAGGTCAGACTGGAACCCTAAGCTGCTGCATCGAGGACTGAGTCTCTGCAAATGGGCGCCCGCTCTACCAGATGAGCTACCCAGGCGCCCAAAAAAAAGGGTTAATATTTTGCTTGTGTTTTACAAAAAGAGCAAGGGCATAGGTCATTTCCAGCAACCTGGGTTTGGAAATACAGTCACGTGTTAGGAAACTGGTTAAACATCTTTTGCAACAAACTGAATATTTTTTCATCCAGATGTTCAGAAGAGTCTTTGGCGAGTCTGGAAATACCTCCAGAAGAGATTTAAGTGTTGCTGAAGGACTTTCTGGGGTTTCAAAGATCCTCAGAAGATCGGCTGCTTAGCTCTGTGACTTTAATTTAAAGGTAAGCCATGAGAGGCACAAACTGGGACACTAAAATACACCAGACTATATTCAGCCTTGTTTGCGAACATGCAGTTTTCTCTCTCCCTCTGAGGAATACTGTGAATAGTTATGTACTGTGTGGTGTGTTAGAGAATCTGTTGAAGACTCCTGGGTGATGTAGTTGTTAAATACTAAGCTGACAAATAACTGCAGTCTCATCTTTACTACAAGTGTGTTCAGGATTTACTGTCAGTGCAGTATAAGATATTAGTTTATCTGACAATGTGGTCAGAAAAAACATGTTTAAGTTTTAAAAAATGATTACGAAAATAACAGACTTTTAGAACAGAGGCTACCATTAGCTTAAAAAGCCATTGGGACCAATGATTGCTTACATTCTTTTTATACAGTCTATGGTTGGGACTGTAAGTAGCCAATCAGAATTGAGTATTCACCCAGACACATGGTTTGACGTTAATGAAGCTTCAAGTGACTAAAGACAAGAATCTAAACTTGTACCGTTAGTCCACATTACATGTTATTTGTTCAGGTAAATTAATTTTAAACGAACCAACATTAGAGCCAACAGACCAAAAAGTAATAAAAGGAGAAAGAAGGAAAATAAACCCAGATTGACCGTTAAGTTACCGTTAACACTGACTTTAGCTACATTTCTTTGCTAAAAAAGTTAGCTAACTTATTTTAAAAATGAGTTCACTCAAAATGTACTTACACATGAAATAAATAAACTCTGCTTGTTTACTCTTCAACTGAAGAAATAAAAAAAGAATTCACATCACACAAAACTGAGAATTACCATCGAGTATCATATCCGACTACATTGATTTCAAAATAAACTTCACAGCATATTCAAAATAAAAGCAATATACGATGTAAAGAACAATTTTGTCATTGAGAAAAAAAAATAACGCAACAGAAAGCAAAGCAGAAATATCTGTTCAAATAACACATCTGAATGGATATATTCAGTTTTTGCCATAAACTAGCAGGGTCACATTAAACTGTAATAAACTAAAAAACACGATTAATGGATATACACTAGAGCAGGGGTCACCAACACGGTGCCCGTGGGCACCAGGTAGCCCCAAGGACCACATGAGTAGCCCTCAGGCCTGTTCTAAAAATGAAATTGAATATCGATATTATCTGTTTCCCACCTTGTTAAGTCATTGTTGATAATTGTGAGAAATCATTAACGGGATCAGTGTCTTCACATAGATGACTATCATTAATCATTAATAATCATATATAACTAAAGGCAAACTGAGCAAATGTGTTATTTCAGAAGAGTGTATCAAACTGGTAGCCCTTCGTATGACTCAGTACCCATGAAGTAGCTCTCACTTTCAAAAAGCTTGGTGACCCCTGCACTAGAGTCTGCATGTTAATCAGTTCACATTAACATCATATACAAAATCAAACATAAGGTGCTGATTTTCCAACAGAGTCCAGACGTAATCTGTTTGTAGGCAGTTGAGAAACTTCCGTGAAGCTTTGATTTAATTCAGGTTTTATCTTCTGTTTGTTTGCTACAAGCAAATATTTATGTTATTATATGAGAAATGGCTGGTATTGATATAAGGTAACTTTACGTCCAAAATCAACTCCCGTTGTTATTAAGAAATATGTGGGAATTAACTGCAATGCTCCATTGTTCCACAGGGTGGAGCTCCAACAGAAGGCAAAGCTTTTTCACGTGATGGACCCCTAAACTTACACAAATTAGACGACAGGCCCCCATTATATTTTATGATACAATTCCGTCCCAGGGTCCCCCATGTTATAGGATTTTTGCTTTTAGATGTTTTATTACAGAAAAGTGTATGAAACCCATGACCAAAATGGTCATACATTCTGTCATTGTGTTATTTATGGATGGAACTATAGTGAAGATGTTAATGAAAAACGGATTCCCCTTTTTGCTGTGGACCCCTTAGAACACACTCAAGGACCTCTGGTCCAGGGGACCCCACTTTGGGAACCACTGTGTTAATCTACAGTTGTTGTCATGAACAGAATTAATCTGCAGAGGCACTTTGGGTTCAGAATATTTGAATGAATAAAGAGAAAATGAAAACCAGGTCCAGGTGGAGGGTGGAAGAGGTGGTTGCAGAGTGTGGCGCAGAAGGAGTGGAGGAGTATCAGTGTGTCTGCAGAGACTGTGTAGAAGGACAGAGCAGCAGCAGAGCAGTCCAGATCCAGAGGGATACGCAGGGATGACGGTGGACTCCACATCGTGTCTCAACACATCCTCATTCCTGATCACTCTTAGTGAGTCCACTTCCATCTGATGTAAAAAGGAGACAACAGAAGTAATACATGAGTTTTTACAGAGACTCCCTTCATCAGCTGTCAGTCAGTGATACAGCACATCCAGTATAAAGACCAGCAGGGACTTTAGTCCTGTTCAGACCACAAGTGGAGCGACTGTGTAGCGTAGCCTGCTTCTTTTCAGCTCTCATGTTAACGTATCAGAGCGAACACACTGAGCTCAAAGCTCACAGACAAGACCCAATTTCAATGAAGTACTCAGTGGAAAAAAACTGCTGAGAGTCCTGAACAATTCATTACTGCGGAAACAGAGAGATGTTCACTGTTCACTTTATGATGGATTTACTGCTGTTGGGTTCAAAGCTGTAAAAAAACATCTAAGGGTTTAGTCTAGTTTTAAATATTACATGAAAAATATGTAAATATGGAGTCTGTTATTAAAATATTCTGACAAAACAAATGACAGAAGGACAGATGATGTTAAAGGTCATACATGTTATAAGACACAAGACTGAAAAGTAAAACATTAGTTGTGATTAATGGACTTCAGCAGAGCTTCTGCACTGCATAAAGACCACATGAGTACTAATACCAGTGATTTGCAGTCAAATCAGTCAGACTGATCTCAGAGCTGCGAGAAAGATTAACGGATCAGTTGCTTAGTGTTAAAATGAGAGAACAAACACTTTGAGATCAGATTTGATGTTTGGACAATTTGATGATGATGATGTTGTGATGCTGTAATTAATTTTTTTTAACATGACCAGTCGTCTTCACAGCATATCAAACACATGATCACAACAAGCTTCTGGCATATCTGATTGGCTGACTGCCCTCTCTCTCTGTCTGTCTGTCTTTTTGTCCAATCCTAAAGCCTCACATCATTCTCCTCTCACAGCTTCACTGAGAATGTTGGAGGTTTACAAGGAATACTGGATCTTTGCTGTGTTTAGTTTCAATACTGACTCCAACCCTCTACTGACCTCAGAGTCTCCAGTCTACAGTTTGGACTCTCCACAAGATCACACAGCAGCTTTACATCTGAATCCTTCAGCTTGTTGTCTCTCAATTGCAGCTCCCTCAGATGGGACGGGTTGGACTTCAGCGCAGAGGCCAGAGAATCACAGCTGATCTCTGTCAAGCCGCAGTCCATCAATCTGAAAAAAGAATAAATGTTAAAACAGTTACCAGTTAAAATCCATTTATAATCCAATCACATTAGTTCAGGTTTTAAATGTGTGGCTCAACATTACTACTGCATGTCCTAATCAATGAGCTTTTCTCTAAATCAAGTAGAGTGACTTTGTCATTGTGTTATTGCAGATCTTCATAATGTCCTACAGACATCATCCAAATGTCACCACAACTTTCATTCACCTAATTCATGTCAACACAGATTAATAACATGCTGCTGATCTCAGTCAGGTCTGTGATAAAAGGATCAATAATATATTGATCCGTTAAATAGCTGTGTTCCGAAGGATCAGTATCAGACATTATTTGTTAAAACACATTTAAATTAACAGAAACCAAAATAAATTGTACTTCAGCAGGTAAACTTTATCGATTTCAAAACCAATTTTAAGTCAGAGGACTTTCTGTATACAGATGTGACCATTTACCAACAATTATAAACATTCATTTACTTTAAAGGCCAGTTCAGACCAAAGATGTGCGACGAGACGATTAGAAAACTGCAACAACTGCCAACGTTCACAACCTGCCTGTTGACACCAATGAGATGAAAAGAGGCGATGTATCATCTCCATAGCAATTAATCTTTGTGCTTCCGTTCTAACTTGTGACATTTCAGGCTTTTTGTAGCTGAATATCATTTGTAGCTTCTTAAAATATGAATGTGGATAGTGATAGTGAGATACTTTCTACGGTCACATTTCTACGCAAAAACATTTTATTTCTCTTATTCACTGCTCTGTTCGCCGCTCCCTCTCTTCAGTCACTCTCTAGCTCGCTTGACCACATACCGTGCTCGCGGGCACTCATTGAGCCTCCGTCCAAAACGCTTCCATTTCGACCAGCTGACAGTTTGTAACATAGAAATAAAATAGGTTATGGATCACTTATTTCTACGGTTAGTAGCTGACTTCGCTATTGGCTGTTGAAACAGGTGACGTATGATACTTTCTAAAACCAGCCAATGGAGACTTGACCGGCTGAGTCGCAGGCGCCACCATCAGCTGGCTTGAGTCAAGCTGAGACGGGCTGGTCCAGAACGCTGCAACTTTTCCTGCAACGTTCTAACACGGTTTCGTTTCATCACCAATCTTTGGTCTGGACTGGGCTAAACAACTAACAGTGGACATCTTTTACAGTTTCTTTAACAAACCCAAGTCTTTTGTGACTAAATACTAAATATAGTAGAAGAAACCGGAAAATATGAACAAAAGAAATGTACAACTTCTATAACTACTGTATACAAGTAACAGAGAGTCAGTGAACTCACCTCAGAATCTCCAGTTTACAGTGTGGATTCTCCAGAAAACCACACAGCAGCTTTACTCCTGAATCCTTCAGGTTGTTGTCTCTCAGCTGCAGCTCTCTCAGACTGGAAGACTTCAGAGCTGAAGCCAGAGAAGCACAGCTGCTTTCTGACAAACTGCAGTCCATCAATCTGAATAAAAAATGATGTAGATACAAATCCATTTATAATCCAATCAGATGTGTTCAGATTTTAAAAGCTCAACATTACTATGTCCTAATCAATGAGTGTTTCGCTGAAATGAGTAGAGAGACTTTGTCAGTGTTATTGTGGATCATCATATCAGCCTTCTGCAGACATCCAAATGTCACCACAACATTCATACACCTATCCATGTCAACACAAATTAATAACATGCTGACCTCAGTCAGGTCTGTGATAAGAGGATCAATAATCTATCTATACGTAAAACAGCTGTGTGTGTTCTGAAGGATTTATTTTACCAAAAAGTATAAACATTAATTTACTTTAACAGCTAACAGTGGACATTATCTACAGTTTCTTTAACCAACACAGGTCATTTATGACTGCTGACTAAATATAGTACAATAAACATGAAAATATGAACAAAAGGAAAATGTACAACTTTATGGATACATTTATTGGTATGTTTTTTTGTACATAAATGAGATTAAATTGTTAATTAAACCTATCAGGTCTATAATAGTAACAGTGAGTCAGTGAACGGACCTCAGAGTCTCCAGTCTACAGTGTGGACTCTCAAAAAAATAACACAGCGGCTTCACTCCTGAATCCGGCAGCTTGTTGTCTCTCAGGTCCAGCTCTCTCAAATGGGAGGGGTTGGACTTCAGAGCTGAGGCCAGAGAAGCACAGCTGATCTCTGATAAACTGCAGCCCCTCAATCTGAATAAAAAAATAAAGGATATAACTTTAGAAGACAACGTTTCTGCTTGAAAACATCGAGTCACATTTAACCAAGTCCCCTTGATTTTTAACCTTCCTTTGAAAAGTACACTTTGAATACACTTTAGGTGTGCACAATATATGAACTGACCTCAGAGTCTCCAGTCCACAGTGTGGACTCTTCAATCCAGCACACAGCTGCTTTACTCCTGAATCCTGCAGCTTGTTGTCAGTCAGGTTCAGCTCTCTCAGATGGGAGGGGTTGGACTTCAGCGCTGAGGCAACGACTTCACAATGAATCTCAGAGAGTAGACAGCTAGAAAGTCTGTGATGACAGATAATGTTAAATTTGAAATATAATCAAATTGACACTTTTATCATAAAAACAGATCACAAAGCATGTGAACATGAGCGGCTGTAGCCCAGCTGGTCGGTCCTTTATCAAAAAGTTTGAGTGCCAGATTTGTCTTCTTCTCACAGCATTTGATACAACAAAGACATTTGCAGTGTAACATGTACAAATGTTTTTAATAATCATGTTTAAACTATTTAAGAAAACTTGTATAGAGTGTACCTTTTATATTGTGCATGTCTGTAAAGCGTGTATGTTCCATCTAACACTGAGGACTTAAGCTTTACATTGATCAAAAATGTTAATCACATCTGTACTTACATAGCCCTTCTGCAGTTCCTCACAGCTGGAATCAGTCTCTGTCGTCCCTCCTCTGATGTGTTGTACTTCTGCAGGTTCAACTCATCCAGAACCTCCTCTGACATCTGCAGCATGTAGGCCAGAGCTGAGCAGTCAATCATAGAGAGTTTCTTCTCTGATCTGTTCTCTGACTTCAGGAACTCTTGGATCTCCTGATGGACTGAGCTGTCGTTCATCTCCATCAGACAGTGAAAGATGTTGATGCTTCTGTCAGGAGAGATCTCATACATCTTCATTTCCTTCAGGTTGTTGATGGCTCTCTGGATGATTTCTGGACTGTTGTCTGTCTGACCCAGCAGGCCTCCTAAGAGTCTCTGGTTGGACTCCATAAAGAGGCCATGAAGGAAACGGACAAACAGGTCCAGGTGGCCATTTTTAATCTTCAGGGATTTCTCCATGGCTTTCTTCAGGAAGACATCCAGAGATGAGTCAGTGTCACCATCATTATCATCCTCAGTCAGGTAAGAATCACTATGCAGGTATAAGGAACTCTTCTGGGATTTCCAGCTTTTCCCCAGGAAGTCATCCAGTACCTCTATGTTCCTGTTGGTGTAACAGTGGTAGAAGTAGACAGCAGCCAAAAACTCCTGAACACTCAGATGAACGAAGCAGTAGACGGTTTTCTGGAAGATCACATTCTCTCTTTTGAATATCTCTGTACAAACTCCTGAGTACACAGAGGCCTCTGTGACATCAAGACCACAGCGTTCCAGATCTTCTTGGTAGAACATGATGTTTCCTTTCTCCAGCTGTTCAAATGCCAGCCTCCCCAGCTTCAGAAGAACTTCCCTGTCGGTCTTCGTCAGCTCCCGTGGACTCATCTTGTGTCCCTCATCATACTTCTGCTTCTTCCTCTCTGTCTGAACCAGCAGGAAGTGTGAGTACATGTCAGTCAGGGTCTTGGGCAGCTCTCCTCCCTGGTCTGTAGTCAACATGTGGACCAGAACTGTAGCAGTGATCCAGCAGAAGACTGGGATCAGACACATGATGTGGAGGCTCCTGGATGTCTTGATGTGGGAGATGATTCTGCTGGACAGCTCTTCATCACTGACTCTCTTCCTGAAGTACTCCTCCTTCTGGTCGTCAGTGAAGCCTCGTACTTCTGTTACCCTGTCAACACACGCAGGAGGGATCTGATTGGCTGCTGCAGGTCTGGAAGTTATCCAGACGAGAGCCGAGGGAAGCAGCTGCCTCTCGATGAGGTTTGTCAACAGCACGTTGACTGATGACTTCTGTGTGACATCAGACACAACCTCATTGTTGTTGAAATCCAGTGAAAGTCTGCTTTCATCCAGGCCGTCAAGGATGAAGAGAACTTTAGAGCCAGCGAGCTGCTCCGCTGTGACCTTCTGCAATGTTGGATGGAAAACACGGAGCAGCTCGAGAAGACTGTACTGCTCATCTTTGATCAAGTTCAGCTCCCTGAACGAAAGAGGGATCACCAGACTGATATCTTGGTTTTCCAAACCCTCGGCCCAGTCCAGAGAGAACTTCAGCACTGAGAAGGTTTTTCCGATGCCAGCGACGCCGATCGTCAGGACGACTCTGATGTGTTTCTGCTGGTCATGTAAAGCTTCAAAGATGTCGCTGCACTTGATTGGAGTTTCATGGAGGGTCTCCATCTTAGAATCTATCTCAAGCTGCCAAACCTCATGTTGTGTGTTAACTTCTTCACTCCATCCGTCTGTGATGTAGAGCGCAATGTAGATCCTGTTGAGGGATGTTCTACTTCCTGTTTTACCAGATCCTTCAGAAACACGTTCACATGTCCTCTTCACACTGATCTTATGTTCATGCTGACTACCATTCACTAGAAAAGAGACAAAGGTGAGAGAGAAAACAAGAAAAAGGAAAAGTTGACAATCTGGTCATTATTTTTATTACCAATACGAAGATGATCAATATAAGAACGCATAAAAAGTAAAGGTTATAAAGCAATTATCCTTTCTTGAGGTAAAAATTGCATTTATTGTTAATAGTGTTTTTTTATTTTTAAAGAGAAACCTCAGAAGTGCTCCTTTGTCTCTCGGCCTCTGACTGTGTGTCGGTTTACATGTTTGATTGACAGCAGAGGAGGCGGAGCCTCAGCAGCAACAGGAAATGTTTGCTTATATCAGCAGTAAGTTAACACATTTCTGACATGACTAAAGCTATCAGTAAACAGTCAAATAAAGCTCTATCTGAAAGTACAAACAGGAACACAGTAGGGAAAGTGAACTCCAAACCACAGAGACTTAGTTAGAAGCTACAAAAGTACAGAGAGCTTTCTCTCTGATCACTAGCACAGACATGTGTTGTAAGTTTAGCTGCAGACAAGGCTTTGTTTTGAGGGAGATGACCATCTCAGGTTGGCTCCTGTTGACCATGCTACGAAGCAGAGCTACGACAGCTCAGCTTTTCTCTGCTGTGAGGCTGCAGTGGAAATGTATTTATTCATGGCTTAGCACAACACAGAAAAACTGTGAGAGACAAAGTAAACAAGCGGAAAGCTGTAGTTTACAGGCTGAGGACATGCAACCCTAACCCTAACCCCATGTGTTTTGTTAGCAGAGGTAGTGAAGTGAGAGGACCCTGTTAAGCATCTAGACTGACCAATGTTGATACCAGCAGGTACATTTTTCAGCTGCTTAATATGCTGCAAATGACTAGCTAATGAGCACTTCACTGTAGCTTTAAAACAGATGTCAGCAGTGCACTTTTACTCTGTGGTTTGTTTGGTCGTTTGTTCAATAAGTCGATCTCAGGACAACACGTGTGTTTGTAACTTATGGCGCTTTTCCATTACATGTTACCTGCTCGACTCGCCTCGACTCTACTCGCCTTTTTTGGTTTTCAATTACAAAAAAAAGTACCTGGTACCTGCTAACAGGTACTTTTTTTAGTACCACCTCCGTCGAGGTTCCAAGCGAGCTGAGGCGAGCCGAAAAGGTGACGTGAAAGCGACAGACAAACCCGCTATTTTTAAATAGTTTGCCAGCTGTGTTTTTTTTGCTGCCTCCAGCTTCATTTGAAACTAAATGTGTCTTCTGGCAACAACAACACACCTTCCACATTCTGTGTGTGTGTCGCGTTAGGTCACGGCAGTTTACTGCGGCGCCGCTTGTTTACAGTTCTGCGGAGGCTCCAGGCAGAGCTTTCGCCGTAGCCTACGTACACACACACACGGCCGGCTCCACGCACACACCAGCGCACAAGTATAACCATCAGGCCACTTACATAGGCTACGGAGAAACCTCTGCGTGGAGCCTCCACAGAACTGTAAAACAAGCTCAAGTGGCCTGATGTTTATACTTGTGCGCTGGTGTGTGTGCGTCGACCCGGCATACAACCAGCCACGCTGAGGCGGTACTAAAATCTGCAATGGAAAACGGACGCACAGTGTGCCGAGGCGAGGCAAGTCGAGTCGAGTCGAGCAGGTACCATGTAATGGAAAAACGCCATTAGATAAGACTTTAGCAGGAAGCTAGATGTGGCTGTTGTTCAAAGTCTGTGACAATTATTATGTCTCAGGCTGCTGTTAGTGTGCCTGTGTGCCTATAGACCTGTAGTCTATATTCACGACGTTCCACTTCTGGGATTGCTCCGGTGCCGCAGGAAATTCCGCCAGATGCATGTCTTTTCGCCGATGTCCGTTTCCTTCTGCTTTCTTTGTGTTGGCGTTCTAACCTCCGGTGGATTTCTGAGGACTGTGGTTAACTCCTCCTCAGATCTCTGCAGGGTAAATCCAGACAGCTAGCTAGACTATCTGTCCAATCTGAGTTTTCTCTCGCATGACTAAAACAACTTTTGAACGTAAACATGTTCCACCAAAACAAGTTCCTTCCTGAGGGTATTTTGCAGAGACGCCGTGCGGAGTTTAGCGCCGCCCATAACGATTGTGATTGGTTAAAATAAATGCCAATAAACCAGAGCACGTTTTTCTCCCATCCCAGAATGCTGTCTAGCCAGACCCTCCTCCGTAGAGCTGTGGAGGAAGGTCTGGCAATGCGAGACTAAAAGACCTGTGACCTTACTGCTTTACAGTTTAATAGTTCTTCATCTCCATCTATGCAGATGGAAAAAAAACTGCATGTCGATTGGTTAATGCAAAGACAGGGGGCGCTATCAAAAACCAAAACATATTAAATAGAAATGTATTCCTTTGGGTTAAGATATTCTCTCATAGAACACAGTAGGAGTGATACAGAGCAGATATGTTCACTGGAGCAAAATAAAACTTTCAGGTGGACTTATATACAGTGAGGAAAATAAGTATTTGAACACCCTGCTATTTTGCAGGTTCCCCCACTTGGAAATCATGGAGGGGTCTGAAATTGTCATCGTAGGTGCATGTCCACTGTGAGAGACATAATCTAAAAACAAAAATCCAGAAATCACAATGTATGATTTTTTAACTATTTATTTGTATGATACAGCTGCAAATAAGTATTTGAACACCTGAGAAAATCTATGTTAATATTTGGTACAGTAGCCTTTGTTTGCAATTACAGAGGTCAAACGTTTCCTGTAGTTTTTCACCAGGTTTGCACACACTGCAGGAGGGAGTTTGGCCCACTCCTCCACACAGATCTTCTCTAGGTCAGTCAGGTTTCTGGGCTGTCGCTGAGAAACACGGAGTTTGAGCTCCCTCCAAAGATTCTCTATTGGGTTTAGGTCTGGAGACTGGCTAGGCCACGCCAGAACCTTGATATGCTTCTTACAGAGCCACTCCTTGGTTATCCTGGCTGTGTGCTTCGGGTCATTGTCATGTTGGAAGACCCAGCCTCGACCCATCTTCAATGCTCTAACTGAGGGAAGGAGGTTGTTCCCCAAAATCTCGCAATACATGGCCCCGGTCATCCTCTCCTTAATACAGTGCAGTCGCCCTGTCCCATGTGCAGAAAAACACCCCCAAAGCATGATGCTACCACCCCCATGCTTCACAGTAGGGATGGTGTTCTTGGGATGGTACTCATCATTCTTCTTCCTCCAAACACGGTTAGTGGAATTATGACCAAAAAGTTCTATTTTGGTCTCATCTGACCACATGACTTTCTCCCATGACTCCTCTGGATCATCCAAATGGTCATTGGCAAACTTAAGACGGGCCTTGACATGTGCTGGTTTAAGCAGGGGAACCTTCCGTGCCATGCATGATTTCAAACCATGACGTCTTAGTGTATTACCAACAGTAACCTTGGAAACGGTGGTCGCAGCTCTTTTCAGGTCATTGACCAGCTCCTCCCGTGTAGTCCTGGGCTGATTTCTCACCTTTCTTAGGATCATTGAGACCCCACGAGGTGAGATCTTGCATGGAGCCCCAGTCCGAGGGAGATTGACAGTCATGTTTAGCTTCTTCCATTTTCTAATGATTGCTCCAACAGTGGACCTTTTTTCACCAAGCTGCTTGGCAATTTTCCCGTAGCCCTTTCCAGCCTTGTTGAGGTGTACAATTTTGACTCTAGCGTCTTTGGACAGCTCTTTGGTCTTGGCCATGTTAGTAGTTGGATTCTTACTGATTGTATGAGGTGGACATGTGTCTTTATGCAGCTAACGACCTCAAACAGGTGCATCTAATTTAGGATAATAAATGGAGTGGAGGTGGACATTTTAAAGGCAGACTAACAGGTCTTTGAGGGTCAGAATTCTAGCTGATAGACAGGTGTTGAAATACTTATTTGCAGCTGTATCATACAAATAAATAGTTAAAAAATCATACATTGTGATTTCTGGATTTTTGTTTTTAGATTATGTCTCTCACAGTGGACATGCACCTACGATGATAATTTCAGACCCCTCCATGATTTCCAAGTGGGAGAACCTGCAAAATAGCAGGGTGTTCAAATACTTATTTTCCTCACTTTATATATATATATATATATATAATGATTGTAAACATTCGTGCTGTATGACACACAAAATGTCACTGTTTTACAATAAGTTTTCAGACACGAAGACATCATCAGACAAATGTTCAGACTTACTTTGTACAGTGCAGGTCTGACTGGCTGTCTGCAGTCCAGCTCGGGTTCTGGCTCTGGGCGGCTGTTCCTCCTCAGAGACCTCACTCATTTTCCTCTTTCTGTGAAACATTTCGTTATAAATAAAATGATTTGTTGATTGTATTTGATTAATATCAAGATTTGACCAAAACTGTCTCAAAGCTCAGATGTTAACAGTGAACAGTAAAAGTGTTGTTACCGTTTCACTTGAATTCGGTCTGTAATGAAAATGTTCCTTGTATTTCACCTCTCCTGCTTTCATAAACACTAATAACTGCTTTTCCTATCCGACTGTCTTATTAAAGTGTAGTGATCTGCCTGTAGTTTGTTTATTAATACAAACACGTTCTGCGGCTCCATTAAAGAAGAGCTGATCATGTCTTTTACTACAGCTTAACTTGAGTGAGTTAGGTTTGAAATGAGGTTAGAAGTGGTCTGAATATTGCAGTATTCAGACCACTTAGAACAGTCTAAGACACACAGCATGTAACAGCGATGTTTCAAGTTTAAGTCCAGACTGTTTCCTTTTCTGTAAAGGCGCTGACACACCAACCCGATTATCGGCCGTCGGACAGTCTGGCGAGGTCGGTGACCCGAGTCTGTTCAGTGTGTTCCGTGCCGTCGTCAGTTGGAGGAGCCGTCGGACTTCATTTGGGGCAATTTGACTTGTTGAATCGGCCAGTGGGCAGTCGGACTCAATGACCAATTACCGGAAATGACGAGCGGGATGAGCGTGACGAACGCCTCTCAAAATCTGACGAAAATCTTTTAAACTGACCTTTGTCAATCTGAAATGAAGACAGATTCAGCAACTGCACGGCCTATTTCTTGCTTAAAATTTTTTCAGAAAAACGTTTCGGTGAACCATTTTCGTAAAAATACGAGATCGTATTACGAACGAGCCGCCATTATGGTCTGTTTTGAATTTCGGGAGAAGCCAGACCCACGTGACGTGTTTGTAAGTCAGTTTTCATTTTTTTGGGCGACAATACAGATTAGCGCCTGCTGTTATGGAGACGTATTACGCCTCACGCACGCACAGAACGTACGCTCAAGTCGGTGTCACTTCGGTGTGTTCTGAGGCACTTTTTTGACCAACTTGGGGAGACTGATCAGTCCGACTGCCTTTTCTGCCGACGGTCAGTTGTCTGATTGATGTGTCAGAGCCTTTAGTCATTCTGTTTTATGTCACTTTCTACTGTCAACTATCAAATGAAGGCATTCATTCAAATATTCTACAAAAAAAACAACACAAGTGGCAGGTCATAACAGCTGATTAGAGGAAAAGTCAAATCAACTAACTATTTGGAGACAAATATAATAAAAAATTCTTCTGAAGGACATTCTTACAGATTGCAAATCTTTACAGCAACGTTTGGACAACATTTAAATATTTGGGTTGTATTTATGTAAATTCTGAAATGGAGGTTCTCGCGTGTTCTGCTGCAGAAACCCAATCAGAAATTTGTGGCTATAAAACCCAGAAAAGATCCCTCTTAGTTTGAAACAGTATCTGCACTTATAGTTCTGCATCATGAGCATAAATCTTTTAGCAGAACATTTCTTCATCCTCAATGCATCATCTTCATCAGGTCAGCTGGCAGTAAAAACAGTCTCTTACTTTGTGTCTGAGGGTCCAGGTTCGTTACTAAAGAGTAGAGGAGGTTCTTTGGACTTCATAGACAGACAGCCGGATACCAGAGACTCTGCTCCGTCCTCCTCTTCCTCTGAATCACGCATCTTCTGATCTGAAGTCATTCTGAGAGGTAAAACAGGAACACTGGCGGTGATTTCACAACATTGGAAACATGTTTGCACAAGAGTCACATGTACTGTAAGAATGAGAGAAAAGTGTGTGACAGTATACAGTATAATAAAACCATACAGCACTCCATCAGCTGGTCAGTTGTCTTTAAATCGTTTAGATGAATCAAACTGTTAAGTTCATTCTAACATTCCTTTTCTCTACAGTCCACAGGGTGAAAACTGGTTCAGACTTCAACCGTAAAATAATGACATGTTGGATTAACACTCACCCTGCCTCGCCCGTCAGTTTTCCACCTCTTGCTCCATTTTGTCGACTCAAAATGAATTCTTAAATGACTGAACAACTTTCAGTTTCAGGATCTCCTTGGGAGCGTTGCTCCTCCCCTCTCCATTTACAGGAAATCAGGCTGAGTTTATCTGGTGTGTGTGTGTGTGTCTATTTAGTTTGAGTCTGTTGCATGATAAAAAAGAATTTAAGCCTGTTTCCTGAGTTGTAATGTTTTTTCATAATCTAAACAGACGGTAGCCAAATATGACACAGTAAACAATACAGAATGTAAAGGTTGCTCTAAGCGATGTCACGTGTTTTTTTAGGCTATATTTTTGTCACATACAGCAAACATCTCCTCACTATCCGCTAGCTGCCTGTCCCCTGAACACACTGTAAAAAAAAGAATGCGGTCTCTGTAGACAGCCCCGGCTCCACCAACGCCAACAAAAACAAACTGTGCCAACCTGCACCACCAAACATAACAAACAGTGTTCCAGCCAATAACCAACAAGAAGGATTTTTGTGGTTGGGGGGTTAGTGCGCGGAAGGGAGGGGACAAGATGAGGAGGGAGGGGCGAGCTAGCCTCCGTTTTGTTTGACAATGCTTCGAACGTCAACAAGAAGTGCCATCACCCAACATCGCTTAGAGCACCTTTAAGTGAATCAACATATCTGTAAAACTGAGTTTCTCCACAAAGAATCAGGCAAAAGCTCCACTTTAAATCTTGTGTTTAAGAGATGTGCTCATAAGTTTCTTTCTAAGTCATTCAGCATGGAAAAGCATTAAAAACTGACTAATCAACTAAAGAAATCTTAGTCGACTAAGACGAAAATGACAGAATAGTTGACTAATCGTCAGGCAGCCCTAATCATTAGTAGGGCTGGATTTACCTCCGACCTCTAGGGGGCCTCCTAACTTTTCTTTTTTTTTTTTACTTTAATTTTATTTAAAATTAAATTAAAATAAATGAATTAATGAGTGTGTGTTTGTGTGTATGTATGTTAACAAATGCTCTCATTTCTGAGTCTGCAAAATTAAAATTTTGTGACATTTTTTAACAACTGTTGCTTGAAAAATGACTGAAACGATTGATTATATAAATAGTTGCAGATTATTTCTCTGTCACTTGACTGATCGTTTCAGTCCTTAAAGTTATTAAAAAAAAACTGAAAAGTTGGTATTCAGCAGATGCATCCATCTCAAAATCTTAAGATAAAATAAATAAATGTGCCAAAAAAACTAATTATTTTCCAATTTCTAAGTGGTTTTCATTCCTTTATATCTGGAGAACATTTTAATCATTTGAAGGTTTAAATTAGAATCATTGTAAACCTAATCTGTAGCTATTCAAAAAGTATTTATAAACAGTTTTTTCCCCACATTCTCACCAGCTGAAAAACACAAATGTCTTTTTTATTTAAAGCTATTTGTGTCTTTTAATTACTCAAAATTCTACTCAGTTTTCATCATCAAAACTCTCTTCGGTCTTTGAGTTTTGAAAACTGTAGAAACAATATTTAAAACTGATTAAAATGCATGTAGGACAACATAAACAAAAATAAAATCAAAGATGTCTGCGGAGTGTAAATGTTTATTCAAACCACACACATATAATTTAAATAGCATTATACTGATTTAGTTATTCACTTCAAATTGAAGTTAAAAAATCACACACACATCCATGTACCTGGTCGTCAAACAAAAATAACTAAAAAGCAACAAAGCAGCGTGTGTGCGTGTGTGTGTGTGTGTGTGTGTGTGTGTCACAGCAGGCGTGGGTTTTCCTCGCTGTAGTCGTGCGGGTCTCCTTTGAAGGGCAGGTGTGGAGGGTGGTTACAGATTCCCATCAGGAAGATGATGATGGTGCCAATGGTCATCACCGGGGTAACCAGGAAGAGACAGAGGCGGTCCACCGTACGAGCAATGCCGCTCCAGTTATCTTTCTCCTGTGAAGAGAGAGAGAGAAGTATAGAGACAGGTGGAAAAGAGAGAGAGAGAGAGAGAGAGAGAGAGAGAGAGAAAGAAAGATAGAGAGAGAGAGAAAGAGAGAGAGCTAAAATGGTGTGCCATTTCTTATTTTTCAGCATAATAATTAACTTTATTTATATCGCACTTTTTACAACAAGGTTTCAAAATAAAAAATAAAATACAAACATAGGGATCATTAAAACCATGGGATTAAATCAAATCAAGTTTAAAAAAGAATGGCAAAAGAGGGATGATAAAACACAGCAACATATTAAATATTCATAAACACTTTCCTATAAGGAATGTGTTAAGCCCCTGTTCTCTGCAGTACATCCTCCTGTCTTTCTCTCCGTCTCACCTCGTTGTAGTCGTTCTTGTTGTGCATGTGTTTGATGATGTAGTTTGCTCCGTCCACAGCCGGCTTGATCTCTGCATACAGCTGATCTGTCACACCCCCGTCTTCCTGCGGCTTTACAACTAGACAGACAGCGGGATGATAAGGAAGACAAAGAGGGAAGCTCGGAGAGGAAGTCGAGGTTAAAACTACACTTAATGTGGTTGAAAAGTGAGATTTCTGGTTTTCATTTACTTGTTGTTTCAATATCAAATTAGGATTATGTTTCAAAGTGTAGTTAGTTAGGGACTTTATTGTCCATGTTGAGGAAAAGTATCTTTGGCTTCAAGGCAAAAACAATAATATGATGAGAACAAACTGTATCAATAAACAACATGATTTGAAATACATAAACACTAAAAAGTCACTCAGAGCGCTGTCCTCTGCCAAGGCATGTCCTATTTCACACATAGGCTGTAAATAAAGATGAACACCACCATTTCACTGCCTCCTGCTGTACAAAAGTGATCCAAAAAATCCAAGACACAAGCACTGCTATCTTGTAATGTGGAGCCAGAAGGTGCTTCTCATGTCGCATAAATTGCCTCCTCGACTCCTCCACTTGCCTACCTTCCTCGCGTTTTAGTCCCTCCCACCGAGGAAGCACGGGAGAGACGTGAAGACGAGAAAATCATAGGAGGAGAGAGGCAACGAGCAAATGTGTTTTTAGAGGGATGAGACGTTTTCCTCTGAAGCGCCACATTAATTAGTCAGCTGTTTGGGCGGAGTCAGCAACTCCTTCAGCTGCACGGCTTCCGGTAAGGCTGCTATCGTGTATCCTGGCCTATAGCTCCTCAATGATCCCTCTTCGATGCTCGCTCCTCGGGGCAGAAATAAGAGCTTTGAGGCGGCCTTCAGGGATAGAACAACATCCGGTTCAACAGAGGACCGAGGAGTTGAAGAGCTATCAAATAAGAGTCATGAGAAGCAACCAGAGTATCACACACCCATTCTCCATTCACTTCACTGGCTTCACGTTTCCGCAAGGATTGAATATAAGGTCTCCCTTCTTACCCACAAGTGCATCTATGGAAATGCCCCCCCCCGCCCCGATCTGAAAGAACTACTCACCCCTCTAACTACAACTCAATCCCTCCGTTCAACAAACTCAAACCGCCTCCTTCTCCTCAAGACTAAGCTCAGCACCATGGGTGATCAGGCTTTCTGTTCTGCCGCTCTTCGGATTTGGAATGCCCTCCCCTACCATCTGAGGGCACCTCAAACTACTGAGACTTTTAAAAAAGGACTACAAATATTTAATTTTTAGCAGAACTTATGAGTGTCAATTAACCCTGTCTATTTGTATTTTATATTGATGTTCTTACCATGCTTTTATGATCTTAACTGTAGCACTTTGAGATTTGCTCCAAATGTAAAGTGCATTACAAATAAAATCTATTATTATTATTATTATACACCACCTGACCAATCACAAGTCAATCCAAGCTGTCAATCATGATGTTTCAGCCCATTTTTATAGCATCAAATAACTAATAAAACTAAACTGATCAGAAAAAAGAAAAAAAACATCAGCATGATTAGAACTACCTAAAATGACAGAAACCATCTTTTTTAAAAATGTCTTTGGCGTGTAATTTGATTTTGTAGTTTCAAGAGAATCAGGCGAATAGTTTTAAATATTCATTAGATCACCTGGTGGAGCGTGAGCCCCATGTACCAAGGCTCAGTCCTTAACTCAGCAGCCCGGGTTCGATTCTGACCTGCGGCCCTTTGCTGCATGTCTTTCCCCTCTCTCTCCCCCCATCCTGCCTACAACTGTCCTATCAATTAAAGTCATTTGATAGGATTTTAAAATAATCTAAAAATAACAAAATATTCATTTATATTATTGGACGTACTTGCTGCGTGTGTGGCTCGTGCCGTCAGTCCGTGCCGCTCCGACTGTTTCTCGAACATCAGCTCACTGCGGGACTTGACGCTGTAGTACTCCTCTGCCGAGGCGATGTAGCCCACCGAGCTGGATCGCCTTGGCAACGCTCCGTCCCAGTAAGGCTCTGGCTCTGAGGGCTGGGACATATGCAGGATGCGGGGCAGCCGCTCGAGGAAGAACTGGAGAAGCATGTTTAAAGTCATGATGTGCAATTACAAAAACTACAGTTCACACACATTGGAGTATGTGTGTGTCTGATCGTTGTGTGTATGAGGGAGTGTGTGTCTGTCACCTTCTTGGTCCAGTCTGACATGACGTGTGTGCTCGGTGTCCTGAAGTGCAGGTTCAGGACAACCACACAGTTCAACACCACGATCGTCACCAACACCATGATGAACATCAAATATCTGAGACACACGCATACAAAGATGTTTTAAATTTTGGTAAGAAATTCAGGAGAGCTCTTGTACTGTGTGTAGTACTGCATTCATTTATGGCTTTCTTACTCATTTTGTGTGTGTGTTACTTACTTGACAATAAGTGGAACAGACATGGAAGTCTCCGGCAGCCTTTGAGAGATCAGCAGCAGGAAGACAGACTGAGCCAGCAGCACCGAGATGGACAAAGTCATCTTCTCACCACCTACACACACACACACACACACACACACACACACACACACACACACACACACACAGTATCATTAATTTTATATTTCATGCGTTTACTATAAGTTGAGCAGATATGAAGATATGATACTGAGGTTGAGCTTGTTTGGATAAAGGTTATGTTTTGTTTTGTTGTTAGGATTGTGGGTCTTTGTTTTGTCAATGTGTGTATGTATGTATCATAAAGTGAAAAAAACTTTTGAAATAAAAAGAAATACTTGGACGAAAAGGAAGATGCTCTTTTGGTAAAGCGCATTTCAGCGCATTTCCAATATAAGTTCCTGTCCCTGCAGCTGTCAACATTTACTGTTGATGTGTGATAATGTAAATGCAAGATTAATCAAATTTAGCATTTAATCTAAACTTGAGAAGCATGCTAGTCTAAAACATAAAATCATAATAAGCTCAAATTGAGTTGTTCAATGACTCTAAACTACTAAAACAATAAAATATTTGTGCATCCTTAAAAAGGTCAGTAGTACAAAAAAGAAAACTATTTTCCTCATAACGAAACAAGATTCCATTCATCTTCTCATAGAGGCAAGTTAAAAAACGAAAATGTGCACTGACTGTCAGCGGGCAGGTAGTAGACGAGCGAGGCCAGGAAGGAGATGAGCACACAGGGAATGATGATGTTGACGATGTAGAAGAGAGGTTTGCGTTTGATGACCAGGTAGAAGGTGATGTCCTGGTGCTTGTTGCTCTCCATGGGAATGTGCTTGTAGGTGTTTCTCTTGGCTGGTCGGTGGATGATCTCCCACTCACCGTTCTCTGTCGAAAACCAGCACGGCAAATAACGTAAATGACAGGACACAGACGGGGAATGAGGTTCAGATCGTTAAGACGCATATACTCCCCTAAATTGATGTTTCCCAGAGGTCATGCCCTCAATATTGTGTCTGGAAATATAGATATTTTAACAACCTGAAAGGAAGTTTCTTGTGTTTTTAAAAAAAAAAGTAGATAAACTTTAAAGTCAGTATCTACAAAGTGACAAAATGTTCAGTTTAATTAAAATACAATAAAGTGAAATGCCTTAAAATCTGGCAAATTGTATTCCTGTTACCCGGGAGAATTCTTGAAAACAGTATTAAGACCATCATGTAGGGAGATAATGTTTACAGAAATGTCGAGTCAAACATTTCTATCTAAAAGTCTGGCTAGGGCCCTGTTTTTTAATACCAGAAACAAAACTGTTAGATGAATGAAAATGTAAACAAAGCTTTGTTAATAGATCCCATGCACAAGTGAGGCAAACATATTTGGAAAATGTCTGTGTTCTTCCATAAATCAAAGGGTTTATTCTTTGTACAGTGAAAATGTTTAGGACACATCAGCTCTAAACTAAATTAACTAAATATTCTTCTATCTTAACAGTAAATAATAAAATGAGATGTGGTATTACTTCAAAGGTGAAAGTCATCGGAAAGTTATGCAGATGTTTTTAAAAACATCAAACCTATTAAATATTCATTTGAAACTTTCTTATTAATTACTTTTGCACCTCCACACCTACATGCTAACATTTATTAATTTTAGCACCACTGTAACATGACTGGATGCGTGGCGTGAGCGTGGCGTTTCTGTTGTGTGTCAGCTGCGTGGATTTTTCTGTCTTTGCACACCAGAAACGTGTCTGACGCAGCGCTGCTGCTGCTAGCCTTGTCTGTACACATGTATGTTTCCCATTTCCCCTGCACTCAAGCAGTAGTATACTTCATGTTAAACATAAATATATACTGATTTGATTACAGCAAAGACAACGTCGGCAGTATTGACGACAAAATAGGCTACAGTATTGACAGGTTCGACATTTGAAAATCGATAATCATTTTTTTTTTTTATTTATTTTACATTTATATCTGCATTTATGTCAAAATCTAGAGACTTTCAAACATCAAATGTCATTTATTAATATGTATGTGTCAAAATTACATATAAACATATTTTCCTATTCTATTTTGCCTGTAAACGCTTCCAACACGCTTGCGTGTCACGTGAAAAATAGGCGTCGGTTCTATTTCTAGCATGCACGCGTTTTCGACGCGGCTCAAGCCGCGCCTGAGACGTGCGTGTCACGCAGGCAGTTTGCAAGCTCTAACCTGTTAACATGGGAGCTGAAATAAAAACGGACACGCCACGCAGCTGACGGCATTAGTTGTAAAGTTGTACAAATGCTGCAATCTGTAGCATCAATACAAATAGTTAAAAATCCTCAAACCTTAAAATATGAGTGAGAGATTGGGGGGACACTTACCCGTGAAGCTAGCAGGGTCAGTGATGATCCACTCCACCGTCCATTTGCTGGTTTCGTCTGCTTCTTCCTTCAGCAGCATCTTGATCTCTTTGGCGTTGTAGGTCAGAGAGCTGCAAAGCAATGTGGGAAACAGAGTTTAAAATCAAATTGATGAGCAGTAGCCTGAGGAAAACCATAACTACAAAAATCTGCTAAAAAGAAAAGACACATATGCATGAAAAATTATTATAGTTAGTTATTTTTATCTGCACAAACGTCTGAAGTTGATCGAAACCATCATAGGATTATTTGTGATTTCTGTGTTAAAAAGTATTTGTTCACACCTCCTTGCTATTGTCTTGCTGTAAGCTCTTGATTCATGGTTTAGAAGCTCAATTTTTTGTTTTTTTGTAGATTCCTGCACCTTTATGATCAAACAATCAACATCGGAATCCTGATTTTTCTCTCAGTTAGTATGTTCACACTTCATTATTCTGATCTGTAATCTGTTGTTGAGTCCCGACAACTGAAAACTGAAAACCACATTATTATTAAAGTTTATTTAGATAGGGACAGATACAAAAAAACATAGATAAACTTAAACAGTCATCTGATGTATGTACCATATCATGTTTTTAGCTGAAGCTAATCCACAACACTTTTAAAAAAAATTAAAAATACAGATTAACATTATTAAAAATAAGACAAATGAAATTAAATTGAATGAAATTAAAAAAGGAAAGAAAGTATACATCACTATAATATAACTATAATCCAAATAGTCATAATCAGAGAAAGCAGATTCCATAAACTAAGTATTTAAATGATATTTAGACACAAAGTAAATATCTAAACATGGTAGGTTTTTTTCTTAACATATTTAGATCAACCTTGTCCAAGTGTCCTATTTGAGACAAATTCATCAGTGCATTAAATGCACCAGAGTCTTTATGTAAAGCCGTTCACCAGACAATACACAACACTGTCTGGTTTAAGCACCTTACGTGAATTTGAGCGTGCAGTTCTGCCAGTCGAAGGGGAAGTAGTTGACGTTGATGGAGCAAGAGGAGCGGAAGATGGCGGGAGGCAACCAATAGCAGAGACCAGTAGAATCCACAAGTACGTTACTGTAGTAGGCCACCTGGAACTGGGCGTCGTTACTGGCAGAGAGAGAAAAACGATAGGATTACGATACACACATATGACATGATCGAAAGCTTTTATCCGCTAAGAAGAAGTATATACAAGGCAAACAGAAGAGGACCAAGGACTGAACCTTGGGGCACACCACAAAGCCGAGTTTTAGATGAAGAAGCACTGCTCCCCCCAGTTTATAGTTTTTTAATTAAATAAAATCACATGTATTTACTCCTCTTGCATTTCTTCAGTTAAAATTTGCTATTAAACATTTCAGCCCAGCCAGTTTCACAAATGTGCCAAAATCACTTGATTATTCTGGGTTTTGAAATACAAAAAGAGACATTGTGTTTATTACAGATTTGGAAGGATTTCTTTCCACAAATGTAAAAAAATAAGAAGGAAAATGAATCTTACTTGTTTTCCAACACAATCTCTGGCAGCCAAACCATGTTGGTCGGCAGACGAAGCATCTCGATGCCGTCAAACTCTGTCGTATTCCACGACAGCCGGTAGTCCGTCCAAGTCTATCAGCAGACACACAAATTAATAGTTATTGGACATAAAATATTCAGGGGAAAAAAGTCAATGTAAAGTGAAAAAGTAACATTTACTTACGTGATCTATCCATACGTTGGTCAGCAGAGTCTCGTCGACTTCTTTCTACAAATAAAGAACAAATAACTGATTAAAGAGGACAAACTCTTCATCCTGACTTTCTGTCTTTTAGAACTTGCTTGTTCTTCGTTAGCGATAAACTGGAGTATCAAAAAATGTTCTAAATTAAAAAAAAGAAGTATATGCTTACTGTCAGAGTGAAAAAAATAAAAGTATATTTTCTGGTGTTAGTATCTGCAGGAGTATCAGAAATGTCACAAGGATACCCAGCCAAGGTACATGTTGAGCTTCACTTCAAAAGGATAATTGTTCTAGCAAACCATACACACACATGCATGCACACTTTTAGGTCTGTACCAGAGAGATGAGGTTAGAGAGTGTGAGTGCGAGGTAAACGTCGACGGCTTCCTGCTGCTTCTCAACGGGACGTAGCTCTTTGTTGTATCCTTTCTCTTTTATCAGGTAGTTGATCAGACGCTCCTCCTCATTCCTGCCCCAACACTCTGAGACACACACACACACACACACACACACACGTCAACAAAACATATATTTTTTCATGTTTTCAAAGCCACAGCTCTATCATTTAAACACACAAAGACAAACAGCGTCTGAGAGTGTGTGAATACTTTCATGCCGGTCATATTTCAGGGTATCATTGCAGCTGCTCTGTGTTCAGAATACTACACTGCTGCTGTAATACCACCTGCCATGTACACACTGCGAATAACTGGCAGACATTTCTAGTTTACCACACGGCCATGTTTATTTATTTACTGATAAGATGGAGGTTCCAGAAAGCTACAATAAAATATCACTTATTGTTTTGGTTTTGTCTTGCAATTTAATTCTTTTTATTGATTTCTGACAAATACTTTGTTATTGAAAGGACTAATGCAGCGCTGCAACTAACAATTCTCTATTAACCGTCATAAAATAGTTTTACAAAAATACCTGTCAAAAATTCCTAAGGCCCAAGTTGACATATTCAAATGTTTGCTTTGTCCAACTATTATAAAAGACTAAGAAAACTATTAAATATCTACATTTGAGAAGCTGAAACCAGTGATTTTTTTTTTTTAAATAAAACGATTAATTTGAAGAGTTTTGTTGATTGACTAAACGACTAATGACTCCCAGAGTTTATAAAATGTCACTGAGAAGAGCTGCAAAAACTTTTCAAGTGAGAGTTTTAGTGGCCTGCGTTACAAGCTGTTTTTTTTTAACCTTGTAAGCAAATAATTGAGAGGGGGAAAAAAAACCCTGCAGAAAATCATTTGTTTAAGCATTAAAAAATAAAATGAATAGAAATATTAACAACTAACACCAAACATTTGCTGTTTTAATATTAAAAAAAGTCAGTTTGGGCCATCAAAACCAGACGTCAGTGGGACTGTAGCTCACTCAAACTTTGGATAAAAGAAGTTTTACAACACAAGTTAAAGTCTTTGGGTGAAATTTTAAAACAGTAACTCACCAGATGAGAGCAGAGCGAGCAGGAACACGGTGCTCAGAGCTGCACCCTGAAGCTTCATGGCTGACTGGTGGTGACAAGAAGTCCGAGTGCTTTAAGCCGCCGACCTTCTGCCAACAGTCAGAGTGACGGACAGGCAGCAGCTGCAGAAACACAGAGGAGAGAAAATAGAAAACACACAGAAAGAGAGAGATAGAGAGAGCAGCTGCCATCACCTCCACTCTGTACGGGAAAGAGGGCGGAGGTCAGATATAGTAACAACATCATAACAAAGATTTCTAACTTGTGATTTAGACTCCAATTAAACCTTTTTTTTTTTAAAAGATATTTCGTCATTAGAAATGAGAAATGAGAGAAATATTATCCAAGGTGACTACAAAAAAAACGTTCAACTTTAAAACTTAAAAAAAAAAGAAAACACTGTCTCCATTACGTTGGATACAGGAACATAAACATGTTTGAGTTAATTTAGAAACATGTGCTTGAGGAAATGTAAAATGTATTTGCTTTGAATAATTAGTTTCATATGATTTCCATAAAAAAAAGTTCAATTTACTCTAAAAAAATAACTAAAAATGATCTTACAATTAAAATTCTACTCTATGCAAGTATCCTTGGCTTCCAAAGTAGTTGTGATGTCTCAGAATAAAGCATTGAGGTCCACGCTTTAAACTGAGATATAAGTTAAAACTTTCCTCCTTAAGCAGATGAATGTGAAGA
This sequence comes from Zingel zingel, assembly GCA_023566125.1. Lineage (NCBI taxonomy): Eukaryota > Metazoa > Chordata > Actinopteri > Perciformes > Percidae > Zingel > Zingel zingel. The sequence goes on along the minus strand of CM042335.1, from coordinate 3,098,835 downwards.
CAAACTCTGTACACATAATTCTGCACCATGATCTAACATTTTTAATGGAGGGAGATTAAGAATTTCAATAAAAAGAAGTAAAAAGCATGCATCTTGTCATTCACCTGTGAAGGGAAATCTGTGGAATCCATGGAGCATGACGACAGGATTACTTATATTCAGGTTGACTCAGTTATGTTGAAACAGCACTTACAGTTTTAGGAAGTTATGGGACTTTACTTTAGGGTCAAACTGTGTAACCTGATGCACCTGCCTCACCTAGAAATGTTCATCTTTCCTGTTCAACAGCAGCCTGGTTGACACCAGACCCTTCTCAGTTGTAACTAGGGCTGGGCGATATGGAGAAAATCAAGTATCACAATATTTTTGACCAAATACCTCAATATCGATACGGCAACAATATTGTAGTGTTGACTATTGGTGCTTTTGCAAAATATTTACACAATGACATTTTTGATAAATAATCATCAGTAATGTGGATATAATGACTAAGTGTGTAAAGGCAAATAATAGAACAGCTAGAACAGTCTGGTAAGTGTAATAAAAATGACATAACTGTAATGCAGCCTTTAAAACCAGGAAAAGACAATACTTATGCCATATTACGATATCCAAAATCTAAGATATCTAGTCTCATATCACGATATCGATATAATATTGATATATTGCCCAGCTCTAGTTGTAACTGAGAGCGAGTCTGGGCAAGCTTCATTCACAGCCCATTTCTAAAGGGGCGTCACCAACGGACGCTGCTCAAATGCCTCTGCCTCTTGCCGTCGCTGTGCTATCGTCATCTTGTAAAGCCCACCTCAACGGCTGTGATTGGTGCCTCGATTTGGAAAAATTGGAAATGGGCTTGAATGGGCTCTTGGCCAGACGGACTTGCAGAGCAAATCTCAAATTTGCCGGAAGTTTGCCAGATTTTTCCCAGGCTACTTCAACAGTATTTTTTTACTAAATGGGTAAACTGTTCACAAACCTACCGCCCCATCTAATCCACTGAATGTAAAACAAATCTAACATCACGTATTACTGATTATATTACTTCATAGTAAATAAACGCTTTAAAACTCCTGGATATTCCAGGACCAGTAAAAGGCCGATCGATCGCATGAGTTAGAGTTAAGAAAGAGATTTAAAAACTTTTTAGGAGTTCTGTAGTTTTGAACCAAAGCAGATCCATGTAATGTATTTGAGATCAAAGCAGTTGTTTAAGTAATTTAAAAAAAAAAAGAAAAGTAATTTCAACTGTAAAAAATGAAGCTAAAACATATGGGATTAAACAGATGTATTTTAAAGAATGACTGGCTCCAGTTTGCATGTAACCTACACAAGTTTAATTTAATATTAAATTAAATCAGCTCAGACTCACTATCAAACACACACATACATACATTTTATCTGGACTTAGGAATCCAGTACGAATACAGATCCATCATTTATTTACCAAACAATAAAAACACATACAGAGATTACAATATGACTTTAAAATTCAAGTTTAGTCAATAAGTTTAAAAAGAAAAAATTCATATCATCGTCCATTTTTTTTAAATCTATGATTTTCGTTGGCACTCATCTGCATCGCTGAGCGTCCTTCAGAGCGACAGGTTGACGTCGCTCTTCAACTTGCCGCTGCTGAGGCTGTGGATCATGGCGATCATCGAGGAGTGTTTGTTCAGCTCGTCCTCCTTCTGCTTCAGCTTCGTCTCCAGCTGACTCTTCTGCAGCTCCAGGGACGACGCCTGGAAACAGGAAACAGGGGAGCTTTAAATCTCTACAGCTTTGAGTCAAGATCGGATTCATCGGAGTAGTTTTACCTGACATGGTGAACATCTGACATTACATATTTCATATCATAACAAACCTTGTGTCCTTTAAGTCCCAACTTTGATATGCAGATAAAAGAAAATTAAAACCTTTTTCTTCTTACTTTACATTATTTTACAGTACTGGAGGTTTTTCTGTCTTATTGTTTTCTTTCTTTAGACATATTCTTATTTACATATTTTAACTGTTTTAGTTTTTTTTTACTTAACACTCTTTGTTATACTGCTTTTCTGTGTTATTTTCTTTGTTTTAGTAATCAGTGAGTTCAGTAGTGAGTCTAAGAATGTATTTGTCTTGCGTCAAAGCAAACCAAACGTTCGCTAATTTGAACCAACTATGTTTAATGAAATGTATTCAAACTTTGCAGTGTTTTTTTTTCTTCTTCTTTGGTGTTATGTTTATTCAGGTCCCCTAATACTGTATCTGAAGTCTCTTTTATATAGACCTTAGTGGTCCCCTAATACTGTATCTGAAGTATCTTTTATATAGACCTTAGTGGTCCCCTAATACTGTATCTGAAGTCTCTTTTATATAGGCCTTAGTGGTCCCCTAATACTGTATCTGAAGTCTCTTTTATATAGACCTTAGTGGTCCCCTAATACTGTATCTGAAGTATCTTTTATATAGACCTTAGTGGTCCCCTAATACTGTATCTGAAGTCTCTTTTATATAGGCCTTAGTGGTCCCCTAATACTGTATCTGAAGTCTCTTTTATATAGGCCTTAGTGGTCCCCTAATACTGTATCTGAAGTCTCTTTTATATAGGCCTTAGTGGTCCCCTAATACTGTATCTGAAGTCTCTTTTATATAGGCCTTAGTGGTCCCCTAATACTGTATCTGAAGTCTCTTTTATATAGGCCTTAGTGGTCCCCTAATACTGTATCTGAAGTCTCTTTTATATAGGCCTTAGTGGTCCCCTAATACTGTATCTGTAAAGTCTCTTTCCCGAAATTCAGCCTTGGTGCAGAATTCCAGCCACTAGAGCCAGTCCCACAATGAGCTTTCCTTAGGATGTGCCATTTCTGTGTCTGTAGCTTTAAATGCTATTGAGGAGGAAAGAGGGGGGGGGCCTTGTGGCCTTGATCAACTGCCACTTTGCAAGTCTCCCTCCCTCTCTCTCCCTCTCTCTCTCCCTCTCCTCTGGGCGGGCAAAGCAGAGAAAGGGGAGGTAACCTTTCCCCTTATGACAGTAGTATATACTGTACGGGATTGCGCGTGCACGTATAGGGTACAGGTTTGCGCGTGCACGTGAGGTCACGTGATGTCGTCACGTGCACACGCGTGCACGTACCCCCATTGATTGTTACGCGCGTGTCTTTCTAGCGTTGTGATTGGTCGGGCGCTCGAGCTGCGCGCGCAGCAAGGGAAAAAATTAAAATTGCTAAAAATTAAAATATAAAAAAATAAAAAAAATAAAAATATAAAAAAATATTTTTTTTTAAAATGCCTAAAAATAAATGAAATTGATATCGACCGGTTTGTAGTGCCCCCCTGAGGGTGAAGGGAAGTCCGTGAGAACCGTAGCCATAACTGCACAGAGTGTCCTGTCGTTGTATGGTGGAGTTTGTATTGTGTATTCCTAAAAGCGTTAGGGTTAGGCTATGTCTCAACATGTCTGAAAAAGTAATGTGCCCCCTATGACGGTGATGCTGTTATAGGGGGAGGGTTATGGAGGAGTATAAAGGGCTATGTCTCGACCTGTCTCGCCTCTTTTTACCTACTGTTTTTAGTTAGCTAGCTAGCCAGTTCGTTTTGTGCCTTCAAATCATCTCAAGCAGACTGCCGGCGCATTTTTCTTTTTAACTCCTGGGAGAAAGCAAGAGGAAAAAAAACAACATCTTACAGCCATGTCTACACATCGATTTGAATATCAAGTTGGATCAACGTTTGAAGAAGAAGGTACGGTTGATACACACGCTCCCAGTGCATTTGAATTGAGACCCAGTACGTTGAAGATGATCCGTGCACCCCATAACTCTTTACGGGGTGCACGGATCATCTTCAACGTACTGGGTCTCAATTCAAATGCACTGGGAGCGTGTGTATCAACCGTACCTTCTTCTTCAAACGTTGATCCAACTTGATATTCAAATCGATGTGTAGACATGGCTGTAAGATGTTGTTTTTTTTCCTCTTGCTTTCTCCCAGGAGTTAAAAAGAAAAATGCGCCGGCAGTCTGCTTGAGATGATTTGAAGGCACAAAACGAACTGGCTAGCTAGCTAACTAAAAACAGTAGGTAAAAAGAGGCGAGACAGGTCGAGACATAGCCCTTTATACTCCTCCATAACCCTCCCCCTATAACAGCATCACCGTCATAGGGGGCACATTACTTTTTCAGACATGTTGAGACATAGCCTAACCCTAACGCTTTTAGGAATACACAATACAAACTCCACCATACAACGACAGGACACTCTGTGCAGTTATGGCTACGGTTCTCACGGACTTCCCTTCACCCTCAGGGGGGCACTACAAACCGGTCGATATCAATTTCATTTATTTTTAGGCGTTTTAAAAAAAAAATATTTTTTTTATTTTTTTATATTTTAATTTTTAGCAATTTTAATTTTTTCCCTTGCTGCGCGCGCAGCTCGAGCGCCCGACCAATCACAACGCTAGAAAGACACGCGCGTAACAATCAATGGGGGTACGTGCACGCGTGTGCACGTGACGACATCACGTGACCTCACGTGCACGCGCAAACCTGTACCCTATACGTGCACGCGCAATCCTGTACAGTATATACTACTTATGACATTATAAAGAGAAGATTCCAGATCGGCCCATCTGAGCTTTCATTTTCTCAAAGGCAGAGCAGGATACCCAGGGCTCGGTTTACACCTATCACCATTTCTAGCCATAGGCAGGCTAGGGGGAATTCATTAATGTTAAAAAAAACCTCATAAAGTGAAATTGTCATGCCATGGGACCTTTAAGAGTTTGTTAGGGAAAAGAACAGAATCTAAACCAAATACAGGGAAACCCTGTAACACACTAATAAATGGACACAGATGTCAGTTCAAGTTATGAACTGTAGGTGGTACCAGAACTTCTGATACACCATTTAATGTTTTCAAATGTAGTCTTCATCACCTTGATGCTAGCATCCTTCCTGGCCTGCTCTGTCTTGTTCAGCTCCTTCCTCAAAACATCCACCGTCTCCTCCAGTTCTCTCCTCTCTTGATCCTTCTCCTTCACCTTCTCCTCCTCGGCACGCAGTTTCCCGTGCAGACCTGACCGGAACGAGACAAAGTATTTAGTGAAGCAAGATTAGAGTTAAAGGCCGGGAATCGAGGTCCCAGGATTTATTCCATAAATCTCCACCTGTTTCCTGGGAAAATACCTGCAGGAACACAGTATTTTTAGCAATACAACCTCAGTGTGAAAGCAATAGTCTGACCTTTGTTATTGAAATAGTTATTTCGGTCATATAACTGGATCAACAAAAGCCCAATTTTGTGTGGCTTTAATTAGTGAAGGAGCGCACACACGGACCTCTCAAAAATTGCAAAAGCTTTCATATATGTTGACCTTTGTCTCTTATTTTTCTTTACACATTGCATGCATTAAAGATCGAATTATCCATCAGTATGCTTTTAACGTAAGGCAAACGTAGGGTTAGATAAATGAAGCTTTCCAGGTGTTCACCGAATGTAATCCACAAGTGAATTCTACCGGTTGTTGTTTGATGTTGTATATGCCATTGTTTCCTTTAAGTTGATCAAATAGCTGCAGCCATCACAGCAACAAGAACGATGCGCCACCAATACAGTGCCAGGATCTAACGGTAATCAGCATTCAGTGTTTTTCTAAGCACCAGATAGGCCACAGATTCCCAGTTTAACAGAGATATAATTTGTAACACAGCAGCCGTCCTCAGGATGAGTCCAGCAGAGCGGTCCGGACATTTTTTTTTTTATTTTCAACAAAAAATCAGACAGTGTGTTTTTTTTCCACCATAAAGGACGTCTACTGCCTTCTGAAGCTGCTGTTCTAATACCAAACTAAATACCCTTATGAATATGGAAGAAAAACATCTGAATGTTAGAATACTGATATATTTTATATATTATCTGTAGCTTAGATCGGTATTGGCTCCAATACTGCCTGAACCGCTGGTATCAGGAAGTACTGGAGTTTATGCACCAATCCAATACCACGTAATAAAGCCCTAAAGAAAATCTACGTTAAAGTAGTTTATATATGTTCTTTTTCCATCTTTTTCCTGACTGTCTGCAGAATAAAAGAAAGGTCTGTGGCATTCATGTTTCACAAAGAGTTTAACCTGAGCCAGACCGACAACAAAGATAGAAATCATATCGCATCATACAGGGATAGTAGTATACAGTTGTTAAAACATAATAAAATATATGACACACAAGTATCGGATCGGTACTCTGTATCAGCCGATACGCAAGTTCAGGTATCAGGATCGGGAAGCAAAAAATGGTATCGGGCCATCTCTACTGCAGCTCTGGGGTAAAAATCTAATTGTGTTTATGGTGACAAATTCAGAGAAAAGAGAGATATATTCCCAGGAGGTAATAATTTTCAAGTGCTCATATTATGGTCATTTTCAGGTTCATAATTGTATTTAGAGGTTATATCAGCAACGTTTATATGGTTACATTTTCAAAAAGCACCATATTTTTGTTGTACTGCACATTGCTGCAGCTCCTCTTTTCACCCTGTGTGTTGAGCTCTCTGTTTTAGCTACAGAGTGAGGCATCTCACTTCTGTTCCATCTTTGTTGGGAGTCGCACATGTGCAGTATCTAGGTAAGGACTACTAGCCAGTCAGAAGCAGAGTATGAGGGCGTGCCCTGACAGTACCTAGGTAAGGACTACTAGCCAGTCAGAAGCAGAGTATGAGGGCGTGCCCTGACCGTACCTAGGTAAGGACTACTAGCCAGTCAGAAGCAGAGTATGAGGGCGTGCCATGCTAGCAGCTAGGCGAGCATTATAACATGTGTTACAAAGTGACCACGTTTGTCTCTGAAGTAAAGGCTGGACTACAATAGAGCTGTTTGGAGCAGTTTGTGAACAGTGTTTTCTGTTGGAGATGGTAAGTCCCTATGGGGTGGACTTTGGACTTTTTTTTTACTTTGGAAACCTATAACATGCACAAAAAAAGATATACATCACATTAAAGGAAAGGGAAAATATGAGCACTTTAAAATGACCATAAAACATAATGTTAGCTTTAAGAAAACTTTGAATCAGTCACGCAATTTCAACGACAGCAGATAAAAATGAACTAACACACTAAATGAATCCCAGAAGCTCTACGACATTAACGACAGCTCTGCACACGCAGATTTCACAAGCTGACTGATGCTGACGTCCGACCAACCTGCGATGTCGCTGCTCTTCTGCTGTAGATCTGAACGGAGGGATCTGATCTCCTCCTCTCTCTCCTCCAACACCGAAGCCATCCTGAGAGACACACGGACACAACTTAAAGAAGGTTCTGTTACCTGAACCTTTCATTGCAACTGATGACTGAAGTGTCAAACGTTTGCTTCCTGCGGTATTTATGCAAAAGGGAAAAGCAGAGATAAGATTCAGATGTGTGTGGATTACTTTTCGTGCTGCAGTTGTAGTGCTTCATGGTTCTTCCTCAGACTGTCGTTCTGTTTGGTGAGCGAAATGTGAGCCGTCTGCAGCTCCTTCAGCAGCCGCTCGCTCTCATTGAACCTGCAGAGATCGACCTGTTACACGCTGAAAAAATGACTGTACATCGCTGTAAACGTAAACACACACTAACACACCCCCCCCCCCCCCCCCCCCCCCCAGGGCTGCCCCCTCTTAGTCATTTGGTCGACTAATCTGTGCGTTAGGTCTTAATAGACAGATTTCTTCAGTCGATTAGCCATTTTTATATCCTTTGTCATGCTGAATGACATATTGAAGAAACTTATGAGCACATCTGCGATAAAAACAGTTTGTTTGTGGAGAAACACATTTTTTACAGATCTGTCAATTAAATCAACTCATTGATTAGTCAACAAAACCATTTGAGTGTTGGTCAAATAAGAATTTCTTTACTCAAGGACAGCTCTACATTTCAGAGTTTGTATTCACCAAATTAAATTTAAGACTTTACAAAAAAAAAAAAAAATGCAATTTAATACCTTTTTCAAGGTTGAAATTATTAAGTGAATTAATGTATTAATATCTATATCACACTTATTTGTTCAGTACTTCCCAGCTATATATGTAAGTTATACCTATTAATATAATTAATCAATTAACGTGACCTAGATCCAGATAAGTAGTAGAAAATTGATAGATGGATTAACCAATTTCAAAGAATTTTTTCGATTCAATTTAAGACATTCTATAATACTTTCTGAGGCCTGTTGTGAAGGAGCTGAATTCTGTAGTTTTGTTAGTTTTTCAAGACCTGCAGAAACACAGAATGTATATGAATCTGTTGTGTGTTTCTTGTATCTATATCCTGCCTCTGACCTGTTGAGCAGGCTGTTATAGGCTCCTTTCAGGGCCTGGTGTTCCTCTGAGTCCTGCTGCAGCCGGGCGTTGTGCTGCAGCAGCTCCTCCATGTCGGCCTTGGAGCGCTCCACCTCCAGCACCTGGCTGCTCAGCTCGCCCTGCAGATCCTCACGACGACGCTCCGCCTCCTTTAGCAGGCAGCCCAGCTTACAGGCCTGCAGGTAAAGAAACAGAGAGAAAACAACAAATCATAGGCTGGGGAGGGTGAGGCTGGCTTGACTCTACCAGTCCTGTTTTTTGTTATACAAAAACAAAATAGTATTAAAGTGGCCATATTATGCTCATTTTCAGGTTCATAATTGTATTTTGAGGTTGTACCAGAATAGGTTTACGTGGTTTAATTTTCAAAAAACACCATATTTTTGTTCTACTGCACATTGCTGCAGCTCCTCTTTTCACCCTGTGTGTTGAGCTCTCTGTTTTAGCTACAGAGTGAGACATCTCACTTCTATCCCATCTTTGTTGGGAGTCGCACATGCACAGTAGCTAGGTAAGGACTACTAGCTAGAAGCTAACGCTGCTAGCGGTTAGCCACCTCGTTCTCAATGGCAAAACACTGCTACCACACTATAGAACTACTTAAATGTCCCTCATCTGCAGGAATACCACGCAAAGTTGGAAGAGCACCGTCGTTTAGAAGAAGTCTCCCGGATAATCCTGCCTTGTACTGACTGAAGTTGGAGAAACAGCTAGCTGATGTGGTATTAGCTAAAGTGGTTAGCACACACCAGATGTTTCGGCCGATGACGTAGATGGCCCAGCTGATTTTGACCAGCTCACCCGGAGACTGAAGGCAGGACACATTCAGAAACCCATATCTCACTCAAAACACCATGGATGTTTTTTTCAAAGTTTGTATGCGTGTGGAAGCACCAGAGACACAAAATAATACCCCAAATCCCAGAAAAAGTGAATTTTTCATAATATGGGCACTTTACTTTAATAAGATAATTCTGAGCATGTAATGGCGAAGTTTGTAGCATATTTCAGCCACAGCCTAGGGTGAAATCAGAGGCCTTTACTGCATACCAAATTCTTCATTTTAATATAAAAATATTTTAAATAAAATTGTGATACAACCTTAATACCGAAGCATTTTGGATTTTCTCGATTTATCTTTTTGTCTATAAAATGTTTCAAAAATGATAACAAATATCAGTTTTCTAAAGTTTTTAAATGTTTTGTCAGTCAAAAACCCAAAATACAGTTTACAATCATATACATCTAAGAGGCTGGTAACAGTAAATGGTTCGCCTTTTTTGCTTGACAAGTGTCTCAAATAATTAAAACTCCTAAAGTTGCCTGTTACCAGCACCCTAGTGTTTAGCTAAAATAATAACTTCAGCCACATCACTGGAGCCCTGTGTGTGTGTGTGTGTGTGTGTGTGTGTGTGTGTGTGTGTGTGTGTGTGTGTGTGTGTGTGTGTGTGTGTGTTACCTCAGCCTCAGCTTGAGCTCGCTGGAAGCGGTACTGAGCGATGAGACGGTCGGCCTGAGAGAGAGCCAGAGCCTTTGCATCCAACAAGTCCTGCAGACGACTCTCCTTAGACTGACGGAGAGACCCAAAGACACATTACTGTCAAAAGAAATCAGAGCTAAAAACATGTTTAACTGATTGATCCACAACTGTAATAACTCCAAAATCATGTTTGTGCACCAGCAGTAGTAGAAGCTTTAACAAATAACCCTCCAGGATGAGAGATACTGCTCTACTCTAAAAATACAGTTTGATGGTCAGGTTTAAAATTACTAGAAACTCAGAAACCCTCCTACAATCCAATGCCTCTACCCTGCAACTCTTCCCTTTGTGAATCCTATAACGTTCAGTTTTTGTTGACAATGTGTCAAAAATGTGTTTTGTAGCAGTTTTGTGCTGGTGCAATAAAATACAACATGAGAATCAAATGTTACCACAGATCTGAGTTCAAACAAACTGTTAATAAGATGAACAACGACAGGATTTATTAGGGGGGTTAAGATACAAAGCAGGAATGTCATTTGTCCATCAATCACTACAAACTTTGAAATACAAAAATAACAAAAATCTAGTACTATTTGTCACAGTAAGTTCTCCTCTGTCTTCTTATAACAGCTTGTTACTAACCTAGCTCCGGGGAGCTCCCCCGGAGTCCGTAGGTTCTTTGTCCCCCCAGCACCATCATCTTGGATCATGATGGCACCTACATCATGGTGGCAGCTGTCGCCGTGGTCCTGCCCTACGACCTGCTGTGCCCCATTACACCCTGCAATGCCCGGCATCGACTTGCTATGTCCGGCCAATGCACTGCCACGCCCTGTTACGCCATGCTGTGCTCTACGACATCATGAACTATTACAACTACTCTAGTCATTATCTTTATTGTGACTTTTTTATTGCCATTGTTCATCAAACCCCCAACCAGCATCGTCAGACACCGCCTACCAAGAGCCTGGGTCTGTCCCAGGTTTCTTCCTAAAAGGGAGTTTTTCCTTGCCACTGTCGCACTTACACATTCATGCATGCTCTTGGGGGAATCACTGGAATTGTTGGGTCCTTGTAAATTACAGAGTGTGGTCTAGACCTACACTCTATCTGTAAAGTGTCCTGAGATAATTCCTGTTATGATTTGACACTATAAAAAAAATTGAATTATAAACGTTCTTACCGCAAATGCAGAGAGCTTCTGTTCATAAACATCGATGATCTCTGACACATGCGAGTCCTTCACCTGTTCCTGCAGCTATTAACAACAAAAGGACATCACTGAAACATGCTTTTCACACTAAAAGCAATAACTTAATTTTAACAGTTTCACCATGTTGTTTGGCACAATGAAAATGTAGACCATTTCTTCCAACTTTTTTTACTGTACACATCCATTTGTGCCTTAAAGCATGACTATATGTGACTATATGTGAAACTCTTATTAAAGTAAATGCATAAATACATATATTTTAAACACTGTTTGCATTTAAATGATGCTTTTATACAAAATGGGTTACTGACATACAATAACTTTTTAAAAAAATAGCACCAATATCAACAATACAACTCAACAGTATTTTTCCCCAACACACACGTACACACGTTACCTCTAAGCCGTTCTGTATCTTGTCAACCAGACTGTGGACGCTCCTGCTGGAACCACTGGAACAGTCCAGTATGCTGAAAGGCGGGACTTCCTGCACTGCAACGCGTTTAACAGACAGCTCAGCCTCCCTCTGGCAATAGGCGTTGTTGGCAGCTATACTTTCTCCCAGACTTGAGAAAGATAGTTTGATAAATGGAAAGCGGGAAACTGGCAACTACTTTGTTTCACAAGAAATTCACCACCAGTAGAAATGAACAGCTTTGTATGAATTGTTATTTAACTTTCAAAATCCGTTTATTATTCATTCATTCATTCATTATTGGCCAAGTTACCAATATAATGTGCACTATAAAAGTATCATCATCATCACAAGTTGATATGTTGAGAAAATAAGACAATGCTGCTTTTTTGGCTACTTGTTACTCATCAAAGGTTATGTCTTAATAGGAACTTGAGCTGTGAACAGCTCAAAAGGTATTTTTCCTTCTGACTGTTTCATTTAAAGGATTTTTAGAGACGTGAAGAGGAGAAAGTATTCTGTAAAGTTAAATCATTTGAGAAAAGAAAAAAATGTATGTATGTAATTTGATTTCTTTGCTTTGAGGCCCCTCTGACCTAAAGTTCCTAGAGGGTAATCAATACACACAGCGCCCTCATACCGGTTTTCCACCATGCGCGTCTGCGCTGCGTTCCGGAGGAGCCACAGGCCCCGCGAGCAATCGCAGCCATTCAAGTCAAAGCTTGATATTCCACCAGCCACACCACAGTGCGTCCCAGAAGCATGGGTGAAGCGGCTCTCCGCTCCGCTAAAGATATGCACCCGGTCTATTTTCACGCAAGCAGCGGGGCGTCAGTCTGCCAAGGGAACTTTATCAGGATGCAAAGTATCCTGGATCCATGACATAACTAAAAATCTGCCTGCCCCTATGGGAATTTAACATAGGGGTGTACTTACTTATGCCCCCTGTATTTTAAGGAAGAACATTTATTTATTTACGATACATTATTCATTCACAAAGACAATTGGTGTCCTTAAAGGTTGGATTTTTCCTAATTTTTTTAATTAAGGCATTAAGATCAATTTCCAAAAGATGATTTTTTTTTATTCCTCTTTTTAGTCAACTTTAGCATGGATGTTAGTGCCACTGTACATCTTGGAGGTGGAAAAACATAATACAGCACCACAAATCTTTTTTTATCAGGACAACGCCAGAAAAGAGAAGACATGGAGTTTAACTACAGGAGTGCTTGGAGTAAAAGGTAGATAATAGCTTAATAAACACGTGATTGTTCTGTAAAGTACTTGTAGAGGCAATCAAATCTGTGAGTCAGCAGGTAAGACGCTCTACTTCTGAGATGGAGGACGGAACAAAACCGGAACGCAGCACAGATGCGCCCAGTGGAAAATGTTAGTCATGTTGTGATAGTGACAACAGATGCATGTGTTTTTGGAGATTGGCTAGCGATTAGTGAGGTGTTTTTATACAGCATGTAAACATGTTGTTTCCAGCGTGTGACTCACACCAGAGAGGGGAAGTCTGGGAGAGGTGTGGCTTCAAACAACAGAGAGAGTCCCGTCTGCACACGCTCTCTGTGTTGGGACGTCAGGGACAGCGAGAGGGGGGTCACTATCCTCTGGTCCTGAGAGAACAAATAAAGACAGAGAGAGGATAAGAGGTCACGGAGAAAACAACGGAACAGGACAGAAAGGAAAAAGATGAAGCACAGTGGGTGAAAGAGGTGATGAGTGTGTGTACCTGTAACATCCTGTAGAAGCTGGTCTCCATGTCCTTCACCTGTTGTCTCAGTTTGCTCATTAACTCCAGAGTCGTCAGCAGAGCTTCTGCACACACCTGACTGAAACACACAACTTCAACTCGTTTGTACCAATGCTGCAATGGTGGTAGAAGTATTGAGATATTTTACTTAAGTAAAAAGAGCAATACCAAAAGATATAAATACTACAGTGAGGAAAATAAGTATTTGAACACCCTGCTATTTTGCAAGTTCTCCCACTTGGAAATAATGGAGGGGTCTGAAATTTTCATCGTAGGTGCATGTCCACTGTGAGAGACATAATCTAAAAACAAAAATCCAGAAATCACAATGTATGATTTTTTAACTATTTATTTGTATGATACAGCTGCAAATAAGTATTTGAACACCTGTCTATCAGCTAGAATTCTGACCCTCAAAGACCTGTTAGTCTGCCTTTAAAATGTCCACCTCCACTCCATTTATTATCCTAAATTAGATGCACTTGTTTGAGGTCGTTAGCTGCATAAAGACACCTGTCCACCCCATACAATCAGTAAGAATCCAACTACTAACATGGCCAAGACCAAAGAGCTGTCCAAAGACACTAGAGACAAAATTGTACACCTCCACAAGGCTGGAAAGGGCTACGGGGAAATTGCCAAGCAGCTTGGTGAAAAAAGGTCCACTGTTGGAGCAATCATTAGAAAATGGAAGAAGCTAAACATGACTGTCAATCTCCCTCGGACTGGGGCTCCATGCAAGATCTCACCTCGTGGGGTCTCAATGATCCTAAGAAAGGTGAGAAATCAGCCCAGGACTACAGGGGAGGAGCTGGTCAATGACCTGAAAAGAGCTGGGACCACCGTTTCCAAGGTTACTGTTGGTAATACACTAAGACGTCACGGTTTGAAATCATGCATGGCACGGAAGGTTCCCCTGCTTAAACCAGCACATGTCAAGGCCCGTCTTAAGTTTGCCAATGACCATTTGGATGATCCAGAGGAGTCATGGGAGAAAGTCATGTGGTCAGATGAGACCAAAATAGAACTTTTTGGTCATAATTCCACTAACCGTGTTTGGAGGAAGAAGAATGATGAGTACCATCCCAAGAACACCATCCCTACTGTGAAGCATGGGGGTGGTAGCATCATGCTTTGGGGGTGTTTTTCTGCACATGGGACAGGGCGACTGCACTGTATTAAGGAGAGGATGACCGGGGCCATATATTGCGAGATTTTGGGGAACAACCTCCTTCCCTCAGTTAGAGCATTGAAGATGGGTCGAGGCTGGGTCTTCCAACATGACAATGACCCGAAGCACACAGCCAGGATAACCAAGGAGTGGTTCTGTAAGAAGCATATCAAGGTTCTGGCGTGGCCTAGCCAGTCTCCAGACCTAAACCCAATAGAGAATCTTTGGAGGGAGCTCAAACTCCGTGTTTCTCAGCGACAGCCCAGAAACCTGACTGATCTAGAGAAGATCTGTGTGGAGGAGTGGGCCAAACTCCCTCCTGCAGTGTGTGCAAACCTGGTGAAAAACTACAGGAAACGTTTGACCTCTGTAATTGCAAACAAAGGCTACTGTACCAAATATTAACATTGATTTTCTCAGGTGTTCAAATTCTTATTTGCAGCTGTATCATACACATAAATAGTTAAAAAATCATACATTGTGATTTCTGGATATTTGTTTTTAGATTATGTCTCTCACAGTGGACATGCACCTACGATGACAATTTCAGACCCCTCCATGATTTCCAAGTGGGAGAACCTGCAAAATAGCAGGGTGTTCAAATACTTATTTTCCTCACTGTACATTACAAGTAAAAGTCATGCATTCAAAAGTATGTTTAAGTTGAAGTATTTTCAGCAAAATGAACTTAATGTAACACTTACAAAGCCCATTTGCCTCCACAATGAGTATTTTAGTTTAAGTACTTTATTATACTATTCAATTATTATTCCTGGTAAAATAACACATGCCACCTTTCTCATCTGAGAACTGTACAATTAACTTTCTACAGTATACCCTTATTAATGACTATTACAACTCATGGTGATTTTCATTATAGATAAATTAGTTAGTTAATCGATAAAAAAAAAAAAAAAAAAAAAAAAAAAAAAAAATGTGGATCAGTGTTTCCCAAAGTCCAAGATGACGTCCTCAAATGTCTTGTTATGTCCACAACTCAAAGATATTCAGTTTATTGTCACAGAAGAAGAAACTACAAATTATTCAAATTTAAGAAGCTGGAAAAATATTTTTATTTAATTTTTATAGTTCCTATGTTCAGCATTAAGGAATGAATAGTAGGGTTGGGAACCTTTGGCATCTGAGCCAATACCAGTACCGATACCTGAAATTCAGTTCCCGGTACCCAACAGTACTTTCCCTCTGTAATTACAAAAAAAAATATTTCCGTTGTAAAAATAATTCCAAACCTATTTACTTAGCATTGTTATTTATTTAGAATATTTTACACAGACAGAAATTAAACAAAAATAAAAAACCCTCCCTCTCCCCCCGAACCCGTCCCTACAACCTATTAAATTGAATAATTATTAATTTCTTACTCACTGTAACTTTTATTCTTGTATTTGTATATTATTATATTTTAGCCTGTTTTATTTTCATCATGACCGTTTTTAATTGCTTTTTAATGTTTCATGTAAAGCACTTTGAATTGCCTTGTTGCTGTAGAAATAAATTTGCCTTGCAACCTAAGCCTGTCAGTCAGCCCCCAGGGCATAGAAACCACCGTTGTGCCTGCTTGTCTCAGAAGAAGTGAAACGTCAAGAACAGCACCGCGACCGCTTTTGGCTCGCCATTAATATCATATCACAGTGAATTGTGTCCACATTTGCAACCACTTTATAGGCATTGCCGTGACTCACTGTGAATTCTACAAAACTGCAGAGTTGACATAGTTTGCTCTGTCCGCACCTCTGCGTGTGCGTGCGTGTCGGACCTCTGCGCTGTCAATATGCAGAGAGGACAGATAAGCTTGCGCTTACTCTCAGGTACCGGAATTTGGCACAGTTTGATTTTACGTGAACCAATTCTCGGTAATACCGACGTGATTCGGTCGGTACCGGTAAAAGTACAGGGTTTGGTACCCAACCCTAATGAATAGTAGCTCTAATAACAGCTCTCACTCACCTGAGATCGTTGTCAGAGCCAGGGCGATGGCAGACAAGGGGGCTGTTGCTGTGACAACAGGTGAGGAGGGATTCAACCTGTGAGAGGCAGAGCTGAGCGCTCACCTGACGGGACACCAAACATCTGGTGGAGTCCTCAGCACACAGGAGTGGAGAAGTCAAGGCTTCAATAGTGTGGATCAACGGGAATACATTTCCAGGATAAATGTCAACATTATCAGGCTTTGCCCCTCACCTTCTGCTCTGTGTGTTGCCATTCTCAAAATCCCTTCGCTACGACGAAACAACAGCAACCTATGAGCTAGCGAGGTACACGCTGAAAATCACAAGTTTTGAAGAAAATGTGGATCATGCAACAAGGCAGGCCTGCTTGGTTCTTTCAGAGAATGATTGTAAAGATTTACAAAGAATATGTTTACGGCATTTCCTCTCTGACTGGGACGTTTTGGGACCAATTGGTGGGATTGCTGTGGACGAAGTACACACGGCGATACACTGGTAAGAGATAATGAGGTTTAACCATGTATCCAGCTAATTTAAATAGTTCATGTTACTGTATTGTGTGAACAGTTAACTTCATTTAATATTGTATGTGGCGTTTTTTGCGGGGTGTGAATGTTCCACCATAACAAGTTCCTTCACGAGACTTTTTAGCTGAGCCACCATCGCTGTGTCTGGAGCTTAGCGCCGCTCAAGAAGATGTGGTTGGTTTAAAGAAATACAAACAACCCAGAGAGTTTTTTTCCTCCTATCCCAGAATGTATCTGTGATGTAGCCTTACTCCACAGCGTTTTAGAGATAAAGCTGGCAATGCGAGACTAAGGCTTCAAAAACACACACAGATAACACACGGGTAGCTGACCGGTTCAATCAGGCAAAGGATATTGAGCAGCAGGCTGGTGACGTGTGTGATGCGGTGGCAGTGTTTTCTTATGTGAACGTCTCCCTGTGAAGGATCGAGGCCCCTCAGCAGCCCTAACAGGACGGGGAGCAACATTTCTATGAAGCTCAGCACACATTCAGACATACTCTCTGCTCCCAACGCCTCCTAGGGAGGAGAAGAGGAAAAGATTTAGGTAAACAAGGACTGCACTTTTACCTATATCTGAGATGAATGCAAGTTTAGAGGCTCACAGTAAACAAAGTGGCACCAGTGAAAGAGGCAAATAGAGACCAAAATGGCATCAAATGTCTGGTTATAACTCTAATTTTTGATCAGATATTTAATGATTAAATTCATCGTGTGTCCCCCGTACCTCCAGCAGCTCATTCAGCAGCTGCAGGGCCTGGAGCGAGCAGGACTCGGCACCATCCACAGGCGAGCTCAGCCACTGCACCAGGGCGACCCCGGACTCGGTTTTGCATCCGCCGTCCAGTCCGGTCCCCTGCCTGCGGCTCGCTGCTCTGAGTTTGGGTGCCACTGGTCTGAAAACCACCTCGCACAGCAGCGAACGCAGCCCTGAGACGCTGCACATGGCCAGGAGAAGCTCCAACACCTGCAAACAACAAACACATCAAGATTAAATTAAAGACACCAAAAATGTTAAATTGGTAAATCAAGCAGACTAATTAATCATGAAAATATATATATTTTTTTATTTTCATTTTTTTAGTTCTTTTTTCAATAACTCGCAATTAATAACCTTAAAAAAAAAGACTAAATGGGCGAGCGTTCTGTCAAATTTAAGTACTAGGGTATAAATTCTTCGAGGTGCTACGGACACAATTATGTCTTTTACTTGCACTACGGGTCAGTTATCATATTCTTATGGGAGCAACACCAAGAATGGCTCATACACTCAACTGTGAGCCACCTACCATTGTCAGCAGGGACTCATTTTTTTTAAACTTCTTGTACAAGGCATCCTAGAGGGCTAAGCTGGCTGTGAAATAACAACAACCGTGATGTTTGTCTGTAGACCTTAAGATTACCCCTCCTCCACGTCTCTCCTCATATGTTCTGTCACTGCTCTACTGTCCTTTATCTAACAAAGGTCAGTAGTTACAACTGAGCACATTAAAACGCATGATTTGACCACAAAACATTTAACCATCAAACACAACTGACACATCAAAGATTGTTCTTGCTCGGGCTTTAACTTCTGGATATTCGGCAGCGTTGCCACAACGGACCAAATGGCTTGGCTCGCATCTGAGTACAACTCTAGCGCACGGCCTCAAGTCATTGTTCTCAGCCACTCCCTCTGTTCGCCGATTGGACCGCCAAAAACTTGGCTGGAGAAAACCCAAGACTATACCGCAAACCCAGACGTAGTACTGAAGGGAAATAAAAACTGAGCGTAAGTATGTAGGAGGGCGGAGCCAGGCTATGGTTTCGGTGCATATTTGTGGGAAACATACATAAAAGATATACAGTATAGAATAATATGTAACATTTTAAATGGCGTGTGCACCTTTCCTGCAGAGTCGGGGTCTTTTGATTGCAGAAGTCCTAAAACTTGAGATACGCATGCTGAGAAGTGCTGATACCTGGAAATGGAAAAGTGGTTTTACAGAGTAAAGTCACAGAAGGCCCTGAGGCAAACACTGAGGTCAAACGCTCTATGTGAGAGAAACGTATGTGAATACGTCTGTGGGTGTACTTTGTGAGGTGATCTGCTATCTTGGGGTTCTTCAACAAGTTAACCAAAAGGTCAACAGAGTATTTTCTCGTCTGAGTGCCGTTGCCGTTCACAATGATGTTGAACACAAGCTGGAAAGTCTGGTGGATGTTCTTAGCATCAAAGAGCTGCAGGAAACATACATGGACACAAAAGGAGAATATAAATGAGTGAGTTTATTTTATTTGTGCAGTAGCAGAAAAAAAAACTGAAGTGAAAAGGAGAACAAACAGAAAAGAGGAACGAATTGTTGCTGCACTGTTGAGATTAAAAAAAAACTTGTCATTTCTTAAAAACTAAACACTAGTATTTAATATAAATAGTTTTTAGAAGTGAGTCATATATAATATTTGACTACTGGTTACTACAGGGTTACATAGATACTGTAGATCATAACATGCATGTTTGACAGGTCTACACTGGTAATTGACAAAGGAAATTCAGGTGCAATATTTGAAAATATATGTATATAAACTGCAAAATTGAATACTGTAATGTGATCCTTTTGAAATTAAGAATCGCCAGGATTACACTGTCAAAACCTTTCTTCATTTAAGGTAGAAAAAAAAGGAGACAAGTTTCCACATGTATGTATTGCTAAAATAAAAAGGTGTACAATATAAAACTTAGCACAAAAAGTAAGGAAATTTGTGTTTGGTAGATTATTTCTCTGTGGTAACAATGCTTTTTGTCAATACATCTTATACCGTTGGAAAGCCTGTTTAGTTCCCTTTCAAATGGTGCCCCATTTGAAAGGAACATGCATTTGTGGGATGAGCAGCAGCGCTGAGTATGTGGGTTGCGCCCATGAAATAATTGCCAAATCTTCTCTGCCAATGCCAAACAGCTTATTCTGCCATTGACTCGTTTGGTGTTTGGTGGATTGGATGATTGAAGTTTGAAGAAACAAGACATATTGACAATTTAACAATTTATTCATTTCACAAAAAGGAGCCTCAGTAGCGTGTGGAAGAACCACACACAGCCACAACAGCCTGGCACCTCCTCCTCATGCTGGTCACACACTGCTGTGGGATGGCATCCCATTCTTCAACCAACATTTGTCGCAAGTCAGCCAACGTGGTTGTGTTGATCACTCTGGCACGAACAGCACGCCCAAGCTGATCCCACAAGTGTTCAATGGGGTTGAGGTCAGGACGGCTGGCAGGCCATTCCATCCTCTCCACTCCCACATTCTGGAGGTAGTCTCTGATAAACCCCGCCCTGTGGGGGCGAGCGCTGTCATCTTGGAGGATAGAGTTTGGTCCCAGACTGTGGAGATATGGGATTGCCACTGGTTGCAGAATCTCATCTCTATATCTCTCTGCATTGAGATTGCCTCCAATGATGACAAGCCTCGTTTTTCCAGTGAGGGAGATGCCGCTCTACACCATCACACTGGCAGAGAAGATTTGGCACATTTTTCAGGTGCGCAACCCACATACTCAGCGCTGCTGCTGCTCATCCCACAAAAGCATGTTCCTTACAAATGGGGCACCATTTGAAAGGGAACTAAACAGGCTTTCCAACAGTATAAGATTTATTGCCAAAAAGCATTGTTACCTCGCAGCAGCGAGTGTTTCCCACCCACCTTCTCTCCAACCTTCTCATTCAGAGTGAGGCTGGCCAGGATGGACAACGTGAAGATCACCACAGTCAGACTGTTGTGAGCCAGGAAGTTAATCAGAGTACGGTAGAATCGCTTCACGTTGTCCTGCAAGAACACACAAACACATATAAATAACACACAAGATACAGTATCTTTAAGTAGCCACAAGCTGATAATCTTTATGTTGTATGGATGACATGTTTGTCTGCAGTGTTGAGTCCATTGTGTTGATTTGGAAAAAAACACTTGGTGAACTGCTAAACAGGTGAATTCTGTCCTGTGTAAACCTAAAACAATGGCTGTAATGGCTGATTAGTCTAAACTAAATGCACTAACCATGAAAAACATTTAAGACATGTTCTTGTTCAAGCTATTTTAGAGGATTTTTTTATGATTTAGATGCTTTATGATTGTTTAGGGCTGTGTCAAAAGCCTTTTTGTAAGGCATTTATTTTTTAACTAACCATCCAATTTGGTGTAATTTAAACATAACCAGACAAAAGACCAAAGACACATTTTCCTGTCGACAGACAGACAGACAGACAGACACTTTATTCATCCTGAGGGAAATTGTAGGCATCCAGTATCTTAGACAACCATAACACAACAAACACATACACACATATCTCACATACATAAAAATCACTCACAGAAAATTAAAGAGTTACAAAAATCACTCACAGAAATTTAAAGAGTTAGTAGACTGTGTGCAATGGTGGTAGTGCAAAAGAGAACAGTGTAGGGCTTGATCAGTGTAATAGCTTATTATTTAATATATTAACTAAGACTATGAAAAAAACAAGAATGTAAACCTAATAGAATTAGAATTGCTTGACAGAAAAGAAATAACATACGTTAAGAACAATATATGCAGTCCCTCCAGAAAAACGCGATTATGCGAGCGCATAATTCAATGCATAATCAGCCAAAGTCCGCATATTTATGCGGGGGCCGCATTTTTTCAAATACGGTGCACTTTCGCCGCATAAATTGCCGATTTCCGCGCAAAATATGCGGGGCTTCCATGATTTCATAATCCCATAACATTTTCGTTGCAAAAAAGTCACATATATCTTAGAAGAAAGTTGAGAAATGTTGCGTTTACTTTACACAGCAGCAGCCATTTTCCCGTTGCCATGGGAACGTTATAAAGTGACATAATTACGCGACGTGAACATCATCGAAAAGCTGCAGACCCGTGATGAAGCCACGATGAAACCGCAGTTTTTGCAAGTTCCCGCAATTTCATCGCATAAAATTGCATAAATATCCCGCATGTTCCATCGCATTTTTTAAGAAAACGTGCTGCATAATCAAGGATTTTTGCCCGCAACAATCACAGAAAAACTCTGTATTTTTCTGGAAGGACTGTATATAACAGGGAATAAGTTATAAGATGTAGATGTTATGACCAGAGTCCAGATTGTGTAGGAGGGCTAATACAGCCTATAAGACAGGCAGGTGTACAGCAGACAGAGATATAATGGTGGTAGGGACTGAGAGATATTCAATTTGTTTAATAATGTCCAGCAGAAAATTAAATAAGGGGCTGCTATATTGCTATATACAGATCCCTGAAGATCCTAGACCGCCATACTGGCTTAATATCCTTTTTAGTTATAGTTATATATACACAAATATAGATGGAAATAACAGACAAAAACAAAGAAAATGTCCCCATTTCCTATGACGTGTAGTGAAATTGAAACTCCACCCACCTTTTATTTCTTTTCCAATCATTTTTTTGTGCGCTTGTTTTTGTTTTTTTCGCTACATCTATGTCCTAATTGTATGATTTTTTTTTTGTTAATATTGCTTTTGTTTATGGATTAGTCAATCACAGTTTCCCAGAGTCCAAGGTGCCCCTTCAAATGTCTTTTTTTTGTCAGATCAACAGCCAAAAAAATCCAGAAATATTTAAGTTACTATCACATAAGAGATCAAGTAATTGTTTCAGCTCTAGGCATATTCATTCTGTGACACTGTTAAAATAAAGGCTATGAAAACTTTTTTTTTTTTCCCAGACAGTCATCTTGTGTGAGTTACTGTATTCAGTCAGACTCACCAGAGACTTGATGTGGCTCTGCACTGAGTGGTTGTCTCGACACAAGTTGGCCATGAGGCCGAGGCACGGCATGATGATGTCCTCATTTTGAGACTGGCTGTGAGATGCAAAGTAAAATGTGAAAAAAATACAACCTTCAGTTTCATTAAATCATACTGGGAGATGTGGTTCTTACATATTGGTCATGAGAAAAGCGATGAGCTCGTGGATGTAGTTTGTAGACTGGAAGACGCGAGTGTTGTAGGTCAGTTTCTGCAGCACCTGCAAACACTGAACGATACACACGAGACAACATGACAACAAATACTCTACCATTCATTGGTCAAGGTTTTTCCTGGCTCAAAATAGCTCAACCATGACCAACTGTAACTTGATATATTCTCTTTTACAAAAATAGGGGATTTAATTTCAACATGTGCCTGCTCTGCCTTATTTTTTATTTAAAAAAATAAATAAATATAAAATAAACAATAAAGTAGGGCTGTGCAATTAATAGAATTTTGATTGTGATTTCAATTTCTGCTCCTAACGATCGCAAAAACAATGTAATCAAGAAAAACGATTATTTTGCACATTATATTTTGCAAGTAAACTTATTTTGTCTTGTGTTCTGAAGGGAAATTCAAAAAGTTCAACGGGAAAAGTATTGTGGGAAAGTTTCCAGTTCAAGGTGTTTTCACTGATGATTTGTTTAACTGTTTTTTTAAGTTCAATAAATGCATTATCTTTCCAAAAGTCAATGAGTAATCATGTTAAATAATTGAGATTTTTGACCAAAATAAATGTCATTATGATTTTTTCCGTAATCGAGCAGCCCTACAATAAAGCAGCTTTGTTAACAACAAGGTAGTAAAACAATACATATTACACAATATTATTTTCATCTGTAACTCAAATGTTGCCCTTATTTTTTTTTTAACTATTTAAAATGCATACTGAAATGTGCTGTACACAGAAGGGAGCGCAGTAATGCACAGAACCACAGGTGAAGGACTTACCTGCAGTACCAGGGGCTCTCCTGCTGTGGCGCTGTGGCAGTGGATGACAGACGCCAGGGTGCTGGTGAGGTTATAGCTGCTGTTAAGAATCTCCCGACTGTCATCATCACAGGCTGGGGGGGGGGGGGGGGGGGGGGACAAAGATTTAGTTCCAGAAAGAGATGGCAGTTCAGTTTTCTGCCTAAGGAATCACACACTCACTGGCCTGTTAATAAATGAAAGCATTAAAGCATAGCAGTGATCTTTCTAGAGAGCCATTATACTAGGAGAATAAGAAAACATGTTAACATACTTCAAGGTAAAAGCCACAACTCTAATGTTTATGATTTATATTCTCATGTAGTATTATTTTAGTCTCCGCTGAACTGCTGACGTTAAAAACATCAGACATACGTGTTGTGAATCTGTTACATTCAATTCTGTAAAAACTCTGAACAAAGCCTCTCTCGTAGAGCTGGGCAATATATCGATATTATATCGATATCGTGATGTGAGACTAGATATCGTCAGAGATTTTGGATATTGTAATATGGCATAAGTGTTGTCTTTTCCTGGTTTTAACGGCTGCATTACAGTAAAATTATGTCATTTTCTGACTGTTGTAACTGTTCTATTCTTTGCTTTATTTGCTTTTACCCACTTAGTCATTATATCCACATTACTGATGATTATTTATCAAAAATCTCATTGTGTAAATATTTTATAAAAGCACCAATAGTCAACACTACAATATCGTTGCGGTATCGAAATCGAGGTATTTGGTCAACAATATCGTGATATTTGATTTTCTCCATATCGCCCAGCCCTAGTCTCTCATCTGTATCATAAATTTGTATCATAAATTGTTACACTGTTTTCTATTCTGAAGATCTGTGTGAACCAACCTTGAATCAATCCTCTTTCCTCTAGAGTCTCTTTCTTATCTATCTACTCTCACATCATCTAAGTGAATGAAGTGATTGTTCTGATGGCCTTGTGTGTCTCATTAAACCTTTAGAGTATTGTGAACTGAACACTGCCACGTGTCGCTTTGTTCTCCAAGTGCTCGTAACTGCTTTCAGAATCGACTCACAGAGGTCAAGCCAGCAGATCAGGGGTCTTTAATGTTTTTTAAGCCAAGGACCCCGTAACTGAAAGAGAGATGGAGCAGGGACCCCCTACTACATATATTGTATAAGAGATGAGAGACTCTACCCACCCTGCACACGGACTGTTTTCCCACCTCCCCTCAGGCAGAAGGCTGCGTGGCATCCAGGCAAGGACCACTAGGCTGAAGAACAGCTTCTACCCGTATGCGGTCAGACTAATGAACTCCTCCACACTGCCATGCCTTTGAGTCTTCTCAAGAAATAGCACTGCACTTTATTTATTTACTTACTGCTATTCTGATACAGTCTTTGTAAATTATTTTATTTGTAATTGTTTTAAGTAGGATAGGGCTTATGAAGGAATGTTTTTAATTATTTATTAATCACTATAGTAGCTGGTCAGCACCGAGACCTGAGTTCTTATTTCGTTCTCCTCATCCATGTTGTGAGAATGACAAATTATCATCTATCTAAAATGAAGTTGCATATTAAACTGGGCCTACAATAACATGCAGTGCAGCCTAAAGCCTTTGCATATACCTTTTTTTGCATAGAATACTAAGATATTAAAATAGCCTAATAATTGTTGGCATGATTGTATAAGTCATCTTTTAATGTTAAATATACATGTGACATATTGAATCCTTAGGAGTTACTGTATCTGTGGATCTTAGTGGCTACCTTATCTATAGGCCAGTTAACCTATTATCAGTGGGGATTTGTATTTGCTAATATGTTGGATTCACGCATTGACTCTGAGGACCCCCTAGGGGTCCCGGACCCCCAAAACAATCGTGATCAGACTGTTTCATAACTATAACCTCAAAGCAAAGTGAAGACACAATGCTTTGCAGCGAGATGTGTGAGATTGTGTTGTTGTGCATCTGAAACTTATAATCTGTGTCAGGAACATTTCCCAAAAGCTTACTAAGTGACATGCTATCAAATTGCCAAGACATAACGTTGCCCCTGGCTCAGAGAGAGAGAGAGAGAGAGAGAGAGAGAGAGAGAGAGAGAGAGAGAGAGACTGGTTATGTGCATGAATTGTGTTGTGGGAAATATGTAGCATGTACCCAGTTTTGCCAGCAGGGAGATGATGGAGCCTGTCAGGGTCTGGCTGGTGTTTGGGTTTCCAGCCAGCTCCACCAGCCCACTCACACACTCCCGGGGAAGAACCTGGCCTGAGGACAGCAGCTGGTCACATTTAAGGCCCGAGACCTCCTGCAAACAGACACAACATGTACCACAACATTGTAGGCACATTTATCCGCAAAAGGTGTACATTACTTTACACTGGTATGACGTGCAAAAATCCAACAAACATTCAGTAAAGCTACAACATTCAGCTTCATCTCGCCACGACTACCCGTGTCCTTGGTATGGTTGTAGTGTTGTAATGTAAGTTAACGTTATGTCTGTCATGAAGGGACTTTACCTCCACTTGTTTCTGTAGCTGCGCTGCGTTTTGCGCTGTCCTGCCGTCTCTGTACTGCTGGACAGCCAACAACAGAGACTTCAAAGACGTAGCCATGTCCATCCTGTAGAGCAAAACTGTTCTAGTGAAACAACACATTAGCTCGAAAAAACGATTCTTTCAACGTTTTCGCCGTCCATCTTGACCTTTTAAGATGCTAACGCTAGCTAACAAGCCTACCTTACAGTTTCATAACAACAGCAACTTAACTAATTTAAAAGTGGCTTAACATTTTTGACTAGTGCTTATATATTTCAAACGATGACATTAAATATGTGTGTGCTTGTTTGCGTGTAGCAGACTACCTGTGGAGCGTTTTCTTCCCCAAGAAACATCAACAAAAAACAGCTAGCTTCCTCCTCCCGCTTCGAGCTTTGAACTGGACCGGACCATGTGTGAGAAAGGGGGGGGGGGGGCAGGTTAAATCTACATTGATAAAGCCTATATTGATTTGTGAATAATATAAACCAATACATTATATCACTGAACTTATACTTTTAAATGAAACAACATGAATACACGTCTGATGTAAGTCTTTTTTTAAACATTAAGCGAACTATAAATTCATTACTCCCTTTCGAATGTCTTGGGCGAGGCCACGCGAGGGTCACGTAACGTAAGGGGGCGGAGTAGGAACCAGCCGTTGCAGATACAATGAAATAAAGTACAATTAAATTAAAAATAATTAAATACAATATTAAAAAAAAAATATTAAAAAAAAAAAAACTTTTAGGAAAATATAATAATATAAAATGTTTTTAATTTCATTATCAGTTTGATTTATATGTTCTGGTAACTTGATTAAATCAAGTAAGATCAGTCCGAATTTAAGATAAAAGTTGTTTCCGATATGTCTGATTTGCAAAGTAAAAAAAAAAAAAAAAAGTCTGATTTGCAAAGTTGTATCACTTATTGGTGAAGTTTTTTTTTTATGTAGACTCATTTAGGCTTAATTTGCTTGACCACAGAATAATGCAATACAAGAGCCCCGTTTTTAAAAGTTTGATAGACTATTCAGTTTTATTTGTCCATTCTATTTCCAAACATGAAGCAAGCTAAATATTAGATGTAGTCCAGTAGAACAACACCAGAAGTTATGGTCTCGAAAGTTAAATCAGTCAGTTTGACTCAAAAATGTATCATTATAAATTTCACAAGAATACATTTATTGTAGGGCTGTGCTTTACTTGTGTTGGATTGTATTTTGTTGCATTTTGTAACTGCTGGTAACTATGTGGGATACAAATTGCATGAGTTAGAGGCAAACACCACATTTCAAGAAAATGTACTGGTCAGTTTTCTGTCTGTTGAAACATAAACAAAACATGAAAAACGCTTTTGTTAAAGTTGCCTAAAATTAGTTTATGAAAGAATTGTGACCAAGATATTTACTTAGTGGGACTTTGCACAATTTTCTCTGGAGGAAAAACTACTTAGTAAAGCCACAAGTTCCCTTAAACATATATAAGGTTTCTTACAGCAGCAAAAAGAACCATACCTAGAAGTTCATAAGCCTGATTCTCCTCAACAGCATCAATGGTTTGATGTCATACATGATTGACTTGTGTGTTAGGTTTGAGGAAAGATTTGTACGCAAAGAGATGGCAGAAGTGGACACTTTACTTAGACAAAATATAAGGACCCTGGCTCATAGCTTGTACTCATTTGAGGATAAGGCAGCTACTTGTAATGTGCATATTTTTTTGTCATTTGATTTCTCACAGGCTTTGTTTTTCTTTTTTATTATGACCGTGTGCAGTTGTAATATCCTGAAAATCCAATAAAAACGAATGAAAAAAACAACATATATTTGGCATGTCTGTGCTTCAGTCTTGTTCCCTTTTATGATTTTTTTCTGGCATTTTGCCTTCATTAGATGTGTTGCAACAGAGATGCAGACAGGAAACAGAGAGGGGTATGACATGCAGCAAAGGTCCTGGTATGCATCTTATCTTAACCATTAAACACAATTTATTCGTACTTTTTAGCTAATATAACCCCCATGTCGATATTTCTGGGATAAGCTATTGGCGAATAATATCGGTCTGCTATCAGTCGGCCCGCACAACTCCAACAAAATGTAACATATCAACAACCACGTGCATTTATTATCAAATACAAGTGTCCTGAGCAGCAGTGTGAGGACGTTATTGAGGACAGTCCTCATACCTTAATGGATTAAGACTTTAATTACACGTTCCACAATATATCTCATACAAATCAGGATTTTCTGCCATCTTAGACTAAGATGACTTAGATGTGTGTGTGTTGTAGATGTTTGTAGTTGCTTCTGTATGTGTGAGGAAACTGTGGTTAGACCATGTGTATACTCATCAAAGCCCACCACTGACATTTTCTGCTTTCTTCCATGTGTCTTTTTCCTTCTTCTGCCCTTGTTTGGTCAGAAATTGCACACAAATTAAACAGACAGAAGCAGGCATTCGCTTCAAATGTGCAACATTTCGTAAATGTCCTTATTATTACAGAAAGTAAGAAGAATGCTCTTCCTGTAATAAGTGATGCTTTAAAAAAAAAAAAAGACCAGGGACAAAGAAATGTACATAAGTGTCTGACGAGCAGCTTGTTGTGTGTGAAAGCAAACACAGGAAGTGTGGAGATGCTTTTGTCCGTGCAGACAATGATGTATAAAAGGTGTTTGGCTACATCTAAAAATCGTTCTAAATCAACTAAAAAGTCTTCTTTGCCTACATCATCAAATATTTTTAACATGATTCTGCAAAGCGAGGAAATTATGGACAATCAGAGTGAGTTTTTTAATTGCACATTAAAGTCATAAGGAAGAAAAAACATTCCAAAAGATTTTAATTAAAGCTCAGACGACACAGTCAGGACTGATAGATTTAGCCTGGAAACGGTTGAGGAGTAGCTACTAAAAATAAATATGTATTTTCAGACTTCAGGCTTTCCAGGTGTGAAGATTGCTTTCCACAACATGCACTATGAACCATGAACTCCCTTGTTTTTTAAAATTATTTTGTTGGTCTAATGTCTCATTTTGTTCAGCTATCTGCCTTCACATTGAATTATGTTGGTGCTGTACTTGTTTTCCATGTGCTTTGCGAAACTTTTTCAATAAAAAAACGTTAAGATTTTACTCCATTCATATGTATCAACATATGAATATTTACAGGGACAGTGACAAAGGAGTTGATTGCCTCATTAAAACTTAAACAAGTTCCAGTAAGATCAAATATTTCCAACATTTTGGATGTGTGTAGTTATAGCAATAAATGAAAAAAAGTTCTAGGAACTTGAATAGAAGCACATACAAGGATGCTTCTACTGCAGTGCAACCAAAAAAATAAAGCAACACCAGCCTGAGTGCAGCAGACAGACCACACACGGCCAAACCACATGTCAGCTGTACTGGAAAATAGACAGATCTATAAATAGATACATTATTCTGTTGTTACAGAGAACTGAGGCATTATAGAGACATTCACAGTACTTTCATCATAGTTTAAAAAGAGCAGGGGGCATGTTCACGCCAGCATTTTGTTTTCTGTCATTGCCTTAACACTCACGCTGGACAGGAAGGAAGGAGCATTTAGAAAAGATATACATGCTCGCATAAAGCTGACAGGATCTGATTTTAGTCCCTCGTTCGTCAGCATATCTGAGTTCTGACCTGATTTTTCTATGTGCAAAGGCTGGTTTTATCAATAAACTGTTTTATTTATCATATTAATATGACTATAAAACTGGTATATAGCTGCAATTCTACCCCAGCCACAGACAGGGAGTCAGAAAGTATTGGGACAGATGACATGGTTAGGGTCATTTCATGGAATTTGCTGACAAGTAGAAAAAGGAAATACAGAAGCCACAATATGGTAGACCATAACAAATATGGGACTATTCTGTGAATTTTATGTTTCTACATTGATCTAAACTTTGAAAAAAACTCAGTTAAGCTCAGTTACTGTAGAAGCTGCGAGTGGTTAGTTTCTAAGTTAAGAAAATACTGAAGTTGTCATCTGTGTGACTGTTAATGCTGTTAAACAACAGTGCTGAGAAATACTGAAACTCTTCTTCAGTTGGATGACTGGATGGCAGATCTTTTGAGATAAGAGTTAACATCAAGGGCTTCCTTTATCAGTTTACAAATGCCTATCATTTTAGATGCGTCATATGCAAATTATGACATGCATATAATCAGATTCCAATATTAGATTCTTTTCACACAATGGTGTGTTAAAAATATCCCGTTAATGCTCTTCAGCGGAACAGAAAAGGTTCCCACATACACGTACAGCCGCAAAGCAGAGGCAGAAATACAAGACAATTACAATTACTCATCGCTAGAACAAGAGTCTGCAGCCCTTTCAGGCTGCACTGAGGTTTAGTGGTGCTTCACCACAATCAACACAAGCTGAATGGAGATCCAGAAACACATCTGCAATTATGGGCATAAGTGACGCCAAACTAAACAAAACCGATCTTCGAGATGTAGCTTAAAGGCTACATCCAAACTAATACATTTTCATTTTAAAACAGTGTTTTTATATCACAGACCATTCACATACAGTCTGGGCATGCATGTGCCGGTTAGCAAATCGGAGCAGATTGGAGCAGATAATGTTAATAGAAGAAGACAAGGTGATTATAGTTCATCCTCTGGGGATCATGAAAGTCTGAACCAGATCTCACGGTAATCCATCCAACAGTTGTTGAGATATTTCGGTCTGAGCGACCAACCTCTCCACTCATAACTACAGGAATACAAGCAGATGTTTGTCCAAGTTCCTTATTCATTATTCTGAATTTGATCCAGTCTGTGAACCTTTTTAAGCACCCATAGTTCAGACAAAATGTCTTTTCCACTCTCCTAATGTGTTAAAGTTTCAAAGTTGTTCAATCAGGCAACACTTCGACGTATTCTGAGTCAGAAGCATCTATAAGAAAATGGAAGAAAAGCTTAAATATATCACTTATAAAAAAAAAATGCAGTTAGAATAAGACAGGAAGATTAAATACATGACGTACTCTCATAGTCATATTCTTCCTCGGGTACGGGCGTCTGCTTCCCCTGTTCCTTAGGTGGATCAGGTGGATCAGGACATTTTTGGGGCTGGATCAACAAGGCCGTCTTTCTTTTGACAGAGTGGCGAAGGTGCATGGCCAGGCCCTGGTTCTTCCTTTTATAGTGACGGACCAGGTCGTCCAAATTCTTAAAAAATGTCTCATCCAAACCTCCTGCTGTCTGAAGGAACAACAACAAAGGCATAGAGTAAATAACATCTCCATGGAGAGGAAAAACATGTGAACAGAGAAGGACAACAGTGCATGTGAAAGCTTTGTTGATTCATCGATTGGAAAAAATGTCCATCACAGATTTCCTAGAGCCTGAGGTGATGTCTTTACGTGTCTTGTTTAGTTCGACCAACAATTCAAAACCCAAAAGTATTCAGTGATGAGAAAATATAGCAAATCCTCACATTGGAGAAGCTGTAGAAGCAGATGTCTGGCAGTTTTGCTTGAAAAATGACTCAAATGGTTAATCAATTATCAAAATAGTTGCCAATTAACTTTCTTTCCACAGAATAATCGACTAATAGTTTTAGTTCTAAATCGAACAACAACATGTAGGAAGCAGGGGGGAAAAAACACAATGTTAAAGAAAAGAAACTAATTCTTAGAAGTGGAAAAACAATATATTATAATGCCTCCGCGCCGGTGATTTGGCAAAAACTTCCACTTGAACTTAAAGGAGAATTCCGGTCAATTTCAACACGTAGCTCTGTTGTTTGGAAATTTGGAGTGCTGTCAGTAGCAACAAAACCGAAAACAATCGGTGCTGCCTACACCGTGTTATCCCCCTGCTAGCGTTAGCACCCAACAGGCTTAAACAGGGCAAGTTTTAAACGTGTTTTAAGCCTCTAAACATGCTCGAAATGTCATTACAAGTGCCTACCCATGTGAAGTGATTCCTTCCGAGGGAACACAGTGAATCTGACTGCAGTAGATGTGACAGAAAGGCATAAAAGTTGTGTTAATCCAGCCAGTGCTCATACCTCTGTTTATTTCCTGTTTTCCGGTCAAGTCCACACTAGTCAGGAGAGGCACTTTGTTTCTCTCACTATGACTCTAGAGTCACAACTTGCTCTGAAGCTAATTGCCGTCACTCTCTCACTTTCTCCCTCTCTCTATCACCCACTCCCCCCACACACTCACACTCCCCCCCCCCACACACACACACCGACTCGACGCACACACCAACGCACAAGTAAACAAAGAGTTTCGCGACTGACCCTCCGGAAACCACACCGCCCCCCCTAGCGTTCTGGCGGTGAAATACACCACGATGCAAAAAACTGTGGTGACGGATTGAAGATATGTGGGAAGCAGGGCTGAAGTACTCGAGTCCGGTCTTGGACTCAAGACGGGTTTTTTTCTATGGTCTCGGACTCGCTGGTATTTGGACCTGGACCTGTCTCGGTCCACTGGTCTTGCCAAATATGGCTTTTAGTCTTGACCGAGTCCAGGTGTATTTGTTATGTTTATAATAATATTGGAGGGAAAGTGAAACACTGGTCACCTGATAACCAATCACACACTAGATTATCTTCGCACGGCACGCCCTGCATCTGCGTGCCCTGCTAACGTTATTGCCATTCATATTCATTGATTCACACACACTGTAACAAACGAAGATGTCCGCCAATTCTGCCATGATCAAATTTGGTTATAGAAATCACCAGGAATTTCTCAGAACTGCGCTTAAAAAGAAACACAGGGCAGACTGCAAATTCTGCAAAGCAACAATTTCGGAAACCTGTGGGACAACGTCAAACTTTGTAAGACACCTGCAGAGGCAGCATATGGCGTTTTTCCATTACATGGCACCTGCTCGACTGGCCTCGACTCTACTCGCCTCAATGCACTGTGCGTCCGTTTTCCATTGCAGATTTTAGTACCGCCTCAGCGTGGCTGGTCGACATAGCGGCGCCGCAGTAAACTGCCGTGACCTAACGCGGCACACACACACACAGAATGTGGAAGGTGTGTTGTCGCTACAGCCAGAAGACACATTTTGTTTCAAATGAAGCTGGAGGCAGCAAAAAAAAAAATGGCGGGTTTGTTCAGGACACCCCCGTCTGTCGCTTTTACGTCACCTTTTGGTATCGGCTCAGCTCGCTTGGAACCTCGACTGAGGTGGTACTAAAAAAAGTACCTGTTAGCAGGTACCAGGTACTTTTTTCGTAATGGGAACCCAACAAAGGCGAGTAGAGTCGAGGCGAGTTGAGCAGGTACCATGTAATGGAAAAGTGCTTATACTTTGGGGTAAGTTAACTGTAGAGCTAGGAGCTGCTTAGCCATATGTGTTAACGTTAACATTAGCTAACATAGTGGAAGATAAAGGTAATGTTCTTGGACATAAAGTTATCATAACTTACGTCTGGTATTACTGGTTTCATGAGGTAAAAAAATTCAAACGATTGTGGTATTGTTCAAGCTCCATGTTGCACTTAAGCTACACAATACAGCACAGCAGGCCCGGTGTGATGCGTGTGAGTGGAGGAGACGCTGCGCATGATTATGGAATAGCTTTCTCCCCACCCAATTAGGCTGATAAAGTAATGATTAAAAAAACACAAATGCTTGATCAAGGGCCCGGCCCGAGGATAGTGGCAGGAAATATCAGCCTGACCCAGCCCATGGGTCTCGACAAAGGTGGTCTTGACTACAGCCCTGAAGGGAAGCTTCAACGTTTTGCCAAAAAAATACACTTAATACCTTTTATGAATTTCCTTTAAAGTCTTTACTACAAATATGATATTAGCCTGGACGGGCTTGGATGTAAACTGCAACGTGACTGGTTGGCAGAGGCAATACAAGTGACCAACATGAAGCAACATATGACACAGCACACAACAAGAGCGGGAACAAGACCCAAAGAAGAAGAAAAAAGAAGAAGAAAAAATAAGTAGAGGGGATAATGTTCGGCTTGGACTATTTTTTTGTGGTACCCTTGTATGCAGGTCGGTGTGTGAGAGCGCATGTGGGTGGGTGGGTGGGTTTCCTGTGTAAAAGAGAGGGGAGAGAAATAAAGGGGGAGACAATATTGACCAAAGGAAAAAAGAAAGAAAGAGAAAGAGAGATACAATGCTTATGTGGGCATCTCTGCTGGGCAAAGAGGTGCTTGGTTGGATTGGGGGCGGGTTAGAGGACAATAAAAAATGTCAATGAAAGAAACATGACGTAAAAAGTCTTCTCTAAATCTAAATCAGTCAAAAATGAAAGAGGAATTCAAATCTCTGATCTAAATGCAAACTGCGTCTCAAATCTTAAACTCTGGCAGCCTGATAATCAGTTTGAATTTCCATTTCCTTTTGACTTCATCGCTAAAAAAAACTACAGAGATGTGGGCGGCCAGTCAGAGATCTGGAAACTAAAAATATTTGCAATTAGCATTTATGCAGATTTGATCAAACTTTTTATGTTTTCAGTGGGAAAAAAGCATCTCTCAATAATATGGCAGCCCATCCTTTTGTGTGTGTGTGTGTGTGTGTGTGTGTGTGTGTGTGTGTGTGTGTGTGTGTGTGTGTGTGTGTGTGTGTGTGCGTGTGTGTGTAGACATATAGTACGTCAGAGGAGTTTCCTGTGACGAGGGCTTGAGCTAATAACTGCTGAGTTTCCATATCGGTTGTGAAATGTTCCTTTAACTCAAAATCTGATCTGTGGTGTCTGTTTACATTTTAGGAGGAAGAGGAGGAGGGCAAATGCAACTAATGCAACTCAAATAAGCCACAATATATATATAGTAATACGAATTATAAATAAGATGAGAACATACGAAAGTTAATAAAACTGAAGGATTTAGTTGAATTCTTAACTTTACTTATTAAACAACAGATTACAGTCTGAAAATGTGCAGAAGTTGTCTGCCTGTCTGTCAGTCTGTCTCTCTGTCTGTCTGCCTGTCTGTCAGTCTGTCTCTCTGTCTGTCTCTCTGTCTGTCAGTCTGTCTGTCTCTCTGCCTCTCTGTCTGTCAGTCTGTCTGTCTGTCAGTCTGTCTGTCTCTCTCTCTGTCTGTCTGCCTGTCTGTCAGTCTGTCTCTCTGTCTGTCTCTCTGTCTGTCAGTCTCTCTGCCTCTCTGTCTGTAGATAGATTTTGTCACTGCGATATCGTCACAATTTTAAAATGTTTTGCCTCAATAAAATATATTTAAAAAAAATATGTTTCTTGATGTAAATCAGGAAATATCTGATCAAAGAATCTGACCAAACATTTAACACCAACTTTCAATATTTAACATTTTTTTGACACATTTCTGTCAGTATCTGAAAGTATTAGGGTTCAATATCCAGCCTGCAGAAGACTCCGTTTTTCTCAGAATTTAAATTGTGTGGAGAGCGTTTTGAAACAACATTTAGACCTTTATGTTGGTGAAATTTATGAACAAATAATAAATGAAATGGATGCAATGAAGGGACGTGGATCCTGGCTATGGCACTAAATGCTTATGTACAGCGTGCGTGCGTGCGTGTGTGTGTGTGTGTGTGTGTGTGTGTGTGTGTGTGTGTTTACCCTGAGAGTATAGTTTCCAGTGTGTGTCTGCAGCAGTCTGTACGTATACACCACCCTCTGTTTACTGCAAAGATAAACAAGATACATGTTGTTGATGCATGATTTTGTTGCAAAAAAAAAAAAAAAAATCTAATGAGGGCACCCGGTTAGCTCAGTTGGTAGAGCGGGCGCCCATATATAGAAGTTTACTCCTCCACGCAGCAGGCCAGGGTTCAACTCCTTTGCTGCATGTCATTCCCCCCTCTTTCCCCTTTCATGTCTTCATCTGTCCTGTCAAAATAAAGGCCTAATATGCCCAAAAAATAATCTTAAAAATCTAATGAGATGGATTTTAAAAGCAGTTTTAGTTTTAATGGATGATACAACATGCCCAAATAAACCAAACATGAGGCTGATCCATCAACCTTCCGATTGACAGGCAACTGCGCTACCTCTAAGCCACAGTCGCCCCTGTGGGAAAATATCACTTTAAGCTAACATTCTTTTAAACAAATCTCTTCAAATACTTCATGTCTGTAAATATTTAAGATAAGGTTCTTTTTTAACGCACATAAATATTTTTAGTTTAAATACTTTTAATTGTTTCGCATCTGGTCGCTTCAAAGTGAAATTTAAAGTGAAATCACAGACAAAAAAAATCTTTATAGTTTCTTTTGAACGTTTCTCTTGAAATGCAATTATTGATTTTAAAAAGCTTTAAAGGGTAGGGTTGATAACATTTCCCAATAAACACTTTTCAATATATTTTTTGAAATGGTCTTTACAGCAATAAAGACCTTATGGGCTCTGATAAAGGAGTGAAAAAGATACATCACCTGTAGCTGCTGTAAAAACTACGACCAATCAAACCGTTTGAGAACCGATCAAATGCCTCCTTGCCCCGCTGCGCGTACTCCAGCCCTGCAGTACGATTGATTTGATTCAATTTCAATTTCAATTTATTTATAGTATCAAATCATAACAAGAGTTATCTCGAGACACTTTACTGATAGAGTCGATCTAGACCACACTCTATAATTTACAAATACCCAACAATTCCAGTAATTTCCCCAAGAACGATCATTAGCAGAGGCTAATGCAACAGTGGCGAGGAAAAACTCCCTTTTTGGAAGAAACCTCGGCAGACCCATTGGTCGTAGTTTTTACAGGACAACAGCAGCTACAGATGATCTCTCTTTTTCACTCCTTTTTCAGAGCCCTAAGTTATGTATAGCTGTCAGACTGTTAAAACATTTCAAAAAAATATAATAAAAAGTGTACCCCCATGGAAAATGTTACCAACCCTACCTTTAATCCGGCAAAAACATTTAATATAACCTGAAAATACACATCACAGAGTGTGTAATAATACTAATAATATTCAGTATAAAAATACTCTTGTAAAAATAAAAGTCCTGCATTTTACTTAGATTACAATGCATCATCTTTACAACTAATCTTGTGTTTTATGTGTAAAATCTTAATCTGAAATGTAACAAGAAACTATAGCTGTGGAATAAATGTTGTGCAGTAAAAAGTATAATATTCCCCTGAATAATAATAATAATAATAATACACCAGTTTTATACAGCGTATAGTCCTCAAAGATGCTTTATATAGGATACAAATAAAAACGAGCAGTACATATAAATATGTACTCAAGTGAATGTACTTAGTTACATTCCACCACTGACCAGGAGTATCTCGAACTCTAATACCAATCTTTATACTTATACAGCCTTAAAAGGACTGAAACAAATCCTTCAGATAAAGACAAGTCTGACACATTAAAGTGTAACGGACCAGTATAGATTGCAGAAGTGAAGAGTACTCACTAAAGACATTAAACAGTACTCACTAAACACACAGACACATGGCTCCCTGGATGGTCTCGCTGTCTCGGATCAGGTAGGCTCCGTCCTTGTTCTTCTTCCCCAGCAGCTCCTCACACTTGGTCTTGGAGATGGCGCCATGGTAAAACACAGGGAGAGCTGCTGCCATGGCGAGGAGCGACATCCACCAAAACCACTGAGCAAACACGTCTCAGGACAGCTTCATTTTGGAGAACAGTAGCTGTGTGCACTCCCCCGGAGATGTAAAACAGCTGCCAACAGAAATCCAGATGAAGATGCTGATCTAGTTGCCTGTGGTCTGGAGGGTCTGCAGCTGCACAGAGAGTTAAAAAGAGAAGAACTGACAGAGAGAGAGAGAGGTAGAGACAGAGAAAGAGAGAAGTAGAGACAGAGAGACAGAGAGACAGAGAGAGAGAGAGAGAGAGAGAGAGAGAGAGAGGTAGAGACAGAGAAAGAGAGAAGTAGAGACAGAGAGACAGAGAGAGAGAGAGAGAGAGAGAGAGAGAGGTAGAGACAGAGAAAGAGAGAAGTAGAGACAGAGAGACAGAGAGAGAGAGAGAGAGAGAGAGAGAGAGAGAGAGAGGTCAGCACTCAACACACGGAGGTGTTGAGTGCACTGTGAGAAAAAACAAAGAAGAACACTATGAAGGTGGCCAAACAGTTTCACAGGAAGTGTTTATGAGAGAGAGAGAGAGAGAGAGAGAGAGAGAGAGAGAGAGAGAGAGAGAGAGAGAGAGAGAGAGAGAGAGAGAGAGATATATATATATATACTGTGACAAATACAAACCAATTAGAAAAATCTTCTTCCCCAAATTTAAAAGTCAATGTAAACAATTTGAGACTCTTTCAGACAGGGACAAACTGAAATTTGATTTAAGCGAGAATTCAAACTGTTGCATCTTACGGTAGCAGCTGAATTTGTCGCCTCCTGCCACAGATTAAGAGATGACCACGGAAACACCACACAGGAGTAAACCCCCATAACTAACAGAACACCCACCTAGCTCAATAGGTCCCTGTAAATATGTAAATATGTTTATGAGTTAAATTGTGACAAAGTTGTAACAATGTGATCAAATGTGTAATGATTTTGCTGCACCACTGTACTCCTTGTACCTTTATCACTTTATGTTTAGGTTGGTGTTTATTTTATAATTTATGTTGGGCCAGTTATTGTCAATTTCCTTTTATTAATTATTAAGAGAGAGAGAGCGAGAGAGAGAGAGAGAGAGAGAGAGAGAGAGAGAGAGAGAGAGAGAGTGTAGCATTTTGAACTCAGTACTGATCTTCATTTGAAGGCGCTGTAGGTAGGACTGGGAAGATCCAGGACTTAGCCAAAAAATTTGAACATCAACAACTTCTCAGTCCCTCCCCCCTTTCCGCTAAAGCCCAAAACGGTTTCCTAAGCCCCTCCCCCCACAAGGGAGAATGAATGCGTGTGCATGAGCAGTGATTGACACGCAGTTAGACACCCCCCCTGGCCCTGATTGGTGCATCTGAACAGGGAGCGGTGGATTTTTGCAAATCACACTACAGGCTGTAGGTGGAGCCAGAGGAGCCAGATTTTTGTTTGTTATGGTTCCATGTAGTTCTACTGGAACATAGGGTCAGTTTCAGCAAATATGATAGAAAGTTAATTTTATAAGTCTTACCTACTGCACCTTTAACTTGCAGGTGTTATGCATCCTGAAAGACTCATCTGTCCATCTGAAAAACTATTTCCACCCATTGTTTTGACTTGTTTTATAACTTGCAACTCTAATTCTTTACTTTTTAAAACACATTTTATCGAGGTGTTCAATGCGTAAGCAAGAATCCAGTTTAAATACAAAATACATGGGACACTGACATAGCAACAACTTGATTAGACAACGAGGCTCGTTGTCTTTTCACTTTACTGCTGACTTTGGCGTCTCGTGTTTTAAATAAAAGGAGCCCCCCCCATTTTTCTCACATGTTTACTGTACCTACACACGAATTGACTTCTTTTTAGTGGATAGAAAGTTGTTATCCTCCATTTCTGGCTGTAAATATGATTTGATTGTTGTGTCAGACCATGCCTCTATTTCTATGAATGTTTACTTTCAGAAGTTTGTTAATACAAGACCACCATGGCACCTAGATACATATTTACTGTTAGATACAGACTTTATTACATTTATTTCTGAGCAATTAGAACTCTTTTTTTCAGGTTAACAAAACCCCAGAAATAATGGCCTCTGTGTTGTGGGAAACAATGAAAGCCTTTATCAGGGGGGAGATTATTTCCTATAAGGCTCATCAGAGGAAATCTAGAAGAGAGAAGCTAGCTAAGCAATCCCAACGCATCGCACAATTAGATTCCTTATATGTAGTCTCAAAGCTGCCAAATACTTATAAGGAGTGAATGACTTTACAAGCTGAATATGATCTTATTATGTCACAGTACACTACTGAACTTTTACTACATTCAAGATCAAAATTTTATGAACAGGGAGATAAGACTAGTGAACTTTTGGCCCATCGGCTACGCCAGATATCTGCATCTCAGTTAATTGCTCAAATTGAAACTGGCTCGGGTGTAACATCTGACCCTTTGGAAATTAATAAAACTTTTATGGAATTCTACAAATTGCTGTATTCCTCTGATTGTCGTAATACATCTGCGGTTATGAGCTCCTTCTTTGATAGGTTTAACACTCCCACTTTGGATCAGGTTGCAGTTGAGGAGCTGGAACGTCCTATCACAGCAGTTGAACTTGAAGCAGCAGTTAAATCATTACAAAGTGGTAAAAGTCCAGGTGGCTTCCCAGCCGAATTTTATAAAACATTCTGGAAACACCTGGCCCCACACTTATTAGAGAGTCTTACAGGTCAGGCACACTTCCCCACACCCTAAACCAGGCTTGCATTTCTCTGCTTTTAAAGAAAGGTAAAGACCCACTCTCATGCGGTTCATATCGTCCCATTAGTCTGCTGAATGCTGACTTCAAATTATTGTCCAAGTTGCTAGCCAGATGCTTAGAAGGTGTCCTACCTTCAATTATATATTTGGATCAAACTGGGTTTATTCGTAACAGACACTCCTTTTTTAATCTTAGAAGGGTGTTTAATGTGGTTTATAATCCTCCTCCTATCGCTCTCCCAGAAGCTCTGATAGCACTGGATGCAGAAAAGACATTTGACAGGGTAGAGTGGGATCATCTTTTTTTCATTTTGGGGAAAAATGTATTTCATGGGTCAGATTGTTATATGCTTCTCCTCAGGCACAAATTCTGAATATTTTCAGTTACATCACTCTACAAGGCAGGGTTACCCTTTAAGCCCGCTCTTATTTGCCATTGTGATGGAGCCTTTGTCAATTGCTCTGCAGTCTCACCCTGATATTTGTGGTATAACCAGAAATGGTGTAGAGCTGAAGGTGGCGCTGTATGCGGATGATCTTTTGCTGTTTTTGTCTAATCTGTCACGTTCTATTCCTGCAGCCCTCTTAGTCCTAGACACATTTAGTAGATTCTCTGGATATAAACTTAATCTGGGCAAAAGTGAAATGCTTACTGTTAATGGAGAGGTAAATGCAAATCCACTTCGACTCCAAAACATACCATTTAAGGTTGTGAACTCTGGCTTTGATTCTCGGAGTGTATGTTGCCAAAACGTTGGTTAATCTCTATAGGGAAAATTTTCT
The DNA here is from genome assembly GCA_023566125.1 of Zingel zingel. Classification (NCBI taxonomy): domain Eukaryota; kingdom Metazoa; phylum Chordata; class Actinopteri; order Perciformes; family Percidae; genus Zingel; species Zingel zingel. The sequence continues at coordinate 3,057,602 of CM042335.1, read as the reverse complement.
CTCTCTGCTCACAAAAAATTAAACAAGATTTTGAGCGATGGTCGCTATTAAACCTTTCTGTTGCTGCCAGAATCAATACAATTAAAATGAACATTTTCCCATGCATTTTATATTTATTCCAATGCATTCCGATCTTCCTTCCTCTTCCTTCTTCTTTTGTAAAGTAGATATAGTCTTATTCTTGATTTTATTTGGAACAAGAAAACTCCTAGGTTGCGTCGACAAGTTTTACAGAGGCCCAAGGCTCTGGGCGGAATGGTATTGCCAAACTTCCTTTACTATTACTGGGCAACAAACATTAGAAATCTGAACTATTGGGTAAATTATGGAGATATTGCGGTGCTTCCATCATGGTTGATCCTGGAAGCAAATTCTGTTCATCTGGTATCATTGAAGGCCTTACTGTACTCACCCCTGTCGTTTTCTATTTCTGGTTATACTAACAATGTGATGGTGGCCTCCAGTATTAAAATATGGACTCAATTTAGACATCATTTTGGCCTGCAAACACTTTCTGTTGGTGCTCCACTTGCAGCTAATCCTTTTTTCCCCGCATCGTTATTGGACAGCACTTTCTCTATATGGACTAGGCTGGGCATAAAAACTTTTAGAGACCTGTATGTTGGTTCTATTTTTGCTTCTTTTCAGCAACTGAAAAATAATTTTTTGCTTCCTAAAGGACATTTTTTTAGATACCTTCAGGTTCGAAGTTTTATCCGTAACTCATTCCCAGAATTCCCTGCTCTTCCTAAATCCTCAGATTTTGAAACGTTTCTGAAGCCTCTCTCTTCATTGAAGGGGGCAATTTCTTCTATTCATTTAAATATTTATAACCTCTGTCAAGGCTCTTCTACTGTACTTAACACGGAAGGAGACAGACCTTGGAGAGGTGATTCTGGATGATGTTTGGGAGGAGATTTTACAGAGTGCATAAGTCTTCAATCTGTGCTGGACACAGCTTTATGCAATGTTGAATTCTCCATCGAGCTCACTACACTAAAGCTCAGCTTGCAAAAATATTTGATACAGTGTCTCCCCTATGCGAACGATGCCAACAAGCCACAGCAAATTATTCACACATTTTGGAGCTGTTCTTCTCTGACTAGATTTTGGTCTGAGATCTTTAGTACTTTATCCAAGGTAATTGGAAGGGATGTGACTCCTAATGCCGTAACTGCTCTGTTTGGTGTATGGCCTTTCCCACTTACTCTTTCCCCAGCTAACAAGGACTTAATAGCATTCACAACTCTGCTGGCGAGGAGGTTGATACTGCTGAAATGGAAATCCCCAGTCCCACCTACCTTTACAAACTGGGTTAGGGAGGTGCTTTATTTTCTTAAATTAGAAAAAATATCTGTCCTGTGATATATTGACTTTACATCTGCAATTACTATTGTATGGAACAGTATTGTTTGCCTGTTTGTTTTATAACTATGTAAAATCCAATAAACAGATTGTTCAAAATAACTGATAATACAGCTCACTGTGTCAGAGAACAGGTACATGTTGGATCATCCCATTATCATTACCTAATTCGGCATCCTAATTGAGACATGAATATGTTCAGGTTCAACGGTTTAGCTGCGATTATCGCAGCAGCTTTAGCTGAAGACTCCCATAATAGAACATCCAGCCCCTCCCGACCTTCAGACCTTTCTAACCCAGCTGCAGGAACCGCTGATTGTCTCATTTTACAGAAAGAGAATTCTTATTTATCTTATATTCTTCTTCGTTCATCCGTTCCCTCCATCAACCATCCTGGCCCTAATCAAGACAAACCCAAACCGAAAGGGGACCATATCTAACCTAATATCCATATCAGGGTTATTATACTAAACTAAAACCAAAACGACAATAAGCAGTAAAAAATATATTTTCAGTAAACAGAAACTTAATAAAAACTAAAACCTTCAAAAAAACTAAACTGAAACAATGTTTCACGCTAAAAAAAAAGTAATAAAAATAAAAATAAAATAAAAATGAATAATTTCAGTTTTAGTTTTTTTTAGCTATAATTTATCACTACTGAAAAAAAGGAGACAGCGTGAATTTCTGTCAACTCTCGTGACGTTGAATCACAGAAACTGAACGGAGTTGACAATGGTCGGAGATGTGTCGTATTTGCTTCACATCGGACACTAAAGTATCCAAATATTAAACTTTAAACATCACGGCTATTCTCCAAACATGTATTCTGTATGTATATGTATATGTAGCTACATCAGGGGCAATTCTAGGATCAGACCTTTAGGGGGGCTCAGCCCCTAATGAGAATGTGACACGCAGACAGTGCCTTGAAAAAGTGTCAGTCATTTCATTATCTGATCATCTCTGAGCTAGCTACAGAACAACGTCAGCTAACGTTTTTTGACACTATGATGGAACTAAACACACAATTCCTAACATTCAGCAATTGTAGTTGCTTAGGTTTTAATTTGGGTTCTAATCTGCGCCATGAAATGACCAACTTCTTTTCTGGGGACTACCAACGTTAAACTTCACACCCGGCTCCTGCTCTCCCTCTGACAGATCAGATAGAGACTCAGCCAAAGGCGGGAGTCTGGCACGACCTCCTCTGATTGGCCAACACTATGTTTCTGTTAACCCTTTCCTTGATGGGGTTACATGTGCTTAGCATCAGCGACAGACACACAGGATAATAAACCTGTTTCAAGCCCTTTGAACCCGTCATTGTTTGAAGTCAGGTCCTCGCGCCGGCCATTCCATTGATTTCCTACGGGGGGAAATTCCTACAGTGGCAGCGCTGCCCCTGGCGTCGCGCACCACTCGGATTTGCTGCTTTGCGCTGCACTCAAAGTTCAAATTATTTCAACTTTGACCTAGTTGCCGCTGACCTTTCGAAAGTGCAACCAATGAGATAATAGCTATCGTTATCTAGCAACTGGAAAAAGCTTCCTTGCCACCCTTGATGACGTTTACCTGCGCTGCGCTTTGCTCTGCGCACCACTACGTAGAGCAAATCTCGTATCGTGTGTAGGTAGCTTAATGATTGACTTTTGAAGTGCTCTTGAGCAAACATGCTGCACCTCCAGTTTGTTTTACTGCTCAGAGAAGTTATAAAATGTGTGAAGCAGTTGTCTGTCGAGCTCTCTGGATAAATAAAGATGAATTCTTAAAAAGAAATAGTGCAGCCTGAGCACACGTTGCTGGTTTTTTAATCTCTTCAACCAGCCTCTCTGTGTTTATTTGCCAAGTCAGGTGACAGATGATAGGCCGTGGCCTCGAAAGTAAGCTCTTTAACTGGCCAGGACATTGTGACCTAACATATAGCTTTTACCTGGCTGCTCACCTTCCAATCACTGTTCAGTCCTGCTGGTCTGCAGAGAGACAAAAAACACAAACATGACAAGAAAAACTCAAAGGTCATGTAGACAAACTATATTTTGTCCAACTGTCCAGTAAGATTTGGTCTCCTTTGATTGTATCCAGTGTAAAAACTAAAAAAAATCAACTTGCCGAGACTTAAAGGCAACTACACCCATTAAAATGATCATTTGTATATGAATTACTCGTACCGTGTTACAATTCCTGATGAATGGAAGTAGTAGAGGGCTGCGTCCACAAACTTTTAAAGGCACAATAAGTAGGAATTTCCTAAAAAAAACATGTATAGACTCATACAAAAGTAATCCCTCTCAAGCATCACTTATAACCAGACCCAAACTGAATCTGCATTGTTTTTTTTACAGTGTTCAATGATGATCCAGAATGAAAATCTGCGGAATTTAACGGACTGTTTTTCTGCTTGGGGTGGAGACGTGTTAACATTCTGAGATTAATTTACATTTTAAAATTTGTTTAAAATTCTGCGGAATTCTGCGTCCGCAGATTCGGTGTGGCCCTGCTTATGACCCACTAGAAGTTTGTGGCTCTGTCTATATTTTCAGAGACTCTGCCCTCTGGCTGTATTTTCTTATTCAGCTATGTTCCAGACATTTCTGGGCATCAACCTCAACATCAAACATAGCGACATGGTGCCCGATCGTAAGCACGCATTAAAGAGGAAGCTACGAAAATGACAGACACAGCGCCGGAAAAACACAAATACAACGAGACAAAACTTTAAGTGGACAACGCTGGTTCCAAAAAGAAGTGAATCTGGCTTTCACTCGCTGTTCAATTCAATCCAGTTCAATTTTAAGTGTAATATCACCATACGACATGGTCTCAAAACACTGTACAACAGAGAATTCAGTAAAAGTTAGGATTAAAAATACAAAAACAAATACATTCTTAAAACACTCTTATCTGTCTGTTCAATATGAAGCTACCACCGGCAGTCAGTTAGCGTAGCTTAGCATTAAGTCTTGCATCAGAAGGATACCTGTCCAAAGCTAATGAAATCTGCCTACTTGAACTTTAAAATCTCAGTAATTAACTCGCTGTATCTTGTTTGTTTAATTTGTACTAAAACTTTGAGAGCAACATGCTATATGATTTGATTTAAATGGGGATTATGTGCCAGACTAGAGAGAGATTAAACCTTCACCATCCCATCCTTTTCCGAAACACTACAGAGGGATGACAACATTACTCTGATGTGTCTGATGGATGCATTAGTAAGATTGATCTTCTCATAAAAGCAAGAAAGGAAAGGAACTAAATAATACGAAGCTGCACAGATCAATCAATTTTTCCAGCTTGTTAAATGTGAATATGTTCTAGTTTCTTCTCTCCTCTGTGACAGTAAACTGAATGTCTTTGAGTTGAGGACAAAACAAGACATTTGAGGACGTCATCTTGGGCTTTTGGGAAACGCTGATCCACATTTTTCACCATTTTCTGACATTTATAGAGCAAACATCTAATTGATTAAATGATAAATAATCAACAGATTTATCGACAAAAAGTGAAAAAAAATTGTTAGTTGCAGCCCTTAAGTAATTTCCCAAAATGTTGAACTATAAAGTAAAGGGGAAATCTAAGATACTGCTGCTAAATGTTGAATTAGTTAAGCAAAACAATAACTTGTGCATATTCTGTGGCTGCCAGGGAGAACGAAACAGACCGGCTAATATAAGCAAGATGTAAAGCAGTATTCCTTTAGATAAACACATATTCCAGTGTGTAGTCTACATACTGGTCTCTCTCCGTGTCTTTAAGAAGTCAAACTGAGCTCCAGTTCTGTCATTCAACCGTTGATTGTACGGTTTCAGCATGCACTCTTACATTATGCAACCCTCGGCTCGGTTTCACTGCTTTTTAAAGTGTTTTCAGAGTCTCTGGATGTTAAATTACACGATGAATTCAGTGAGTACAGGGCAGCAGCATGGGCTGGGTGCAGTGTGGTCAGAGCCTGTGGAGCTATTAATAACCAGAACTGCTGAGGCCCCAACTTTATTACAAACAATCAAACTTCAACCTCACTAATCAGGGTCGAGGAGAGGCTGAGATGAGGCCACCTACCAGGATTTATATTATCCTAGTCTTGCATTGCCAGACCTTCCTCCACAGCGCTGCGGAGGAGGGTCTGGCTAGTCCACACAGCATTCTGGGATGGGAGAAAAACGTGCTCAGGTTAATTGCCATTTCTTTAAACCAATCACAATCGTCATGGGCGGTGCTAAGCGCCGGATGGAGCTACTGTGTCTCTGCAAAAATAGCCTTGGGTAGGAACTTGTTTTGGTGGAACATGTGTACGTTCAAAAGTAGTTTTAGTCGTGCAACAGAAAACTCAGATTGGACAGATAGTCTAGCTAGCTGTCTGGATTTACCCTGCAGAGATCTGAGGAGGAGTTAACCATAGTCCTCACAAATCCACCAGAGTTTAAAATTCCAACACAAAGACAGAGGAAGGGGACGGGACATCTGGCCGAAAAGAGGGACATCCAGCGGAATTTCCGGCAGCACCTGAACAATCCCGGAAATGAAACGTCGTCGATGTAGACTACTATTACGCTTTTTAATGTGTAGTTTTACACAAAATTCAGTTTTAAATTTCATTTTTCATGTCTAGTGTTGCTATACCCTTTTTTGAATCCAGTTTCTTGTTACTGTACTAAGTTATTTTATCAATACCTTTAACGTTTATTCATGGTATCCAAAAGAGTTGGTTAACTAAAATACAAAGTGGCTATCCTAGAAAGAAACTGAACATTAAGAGGTACAAAACCAAAACTCCCCCATGCGGAAATCCTTCAACGTGCTTCCACTTCCCCTTTCACTTACACATTTATAGCAGATGCACACACTTGAAACGAAGCTTTGAGAGTGGTGAGGGAGAACCAGGACAGTAAAGATGCAGTCGGACGGATAAACAATTAGCTGAAACTATAAATCACCGTGAAGCTGAGCTGCATGTTCAGCTGATCCTTCTCTAACAGAGAGACCTTTCCCATTGTCATTTACACATTATTATCATTAAATCCAGAATAAAGCTGCTTTAAAGGTCACGTATTGAAATAAAAAGTGAGATTCCCATGTCTGTTTTGATTATAAAGCAGGTCGAGGTGCTGTATAAATACTGTGAGAGTATCAAAACGCTCAATCCACAGACCGCCCGTATTCAGAAACTGTGCCTTTAAACGAGCCGTCAGGACTTCTGTACGGTTGTGATGTCACAACTATACTATACAGTATATAGGCAGAAAGTGGTGCTACAGTCATTCCCCGGCTGCAATGACAGTGCAGAGACTGCGACAGCGCAGATACAGAAGACCCGGAAACGTTGACCAATCAGAGCAGACTGGGTTTTCTTGGGGAAGGGGCCTTAAAGAGACAGGCGCTAAAACGGAGTATGAGAATAATAATGTGTTTTTTGAACATAAAAGTTGAACTATAGTTTAGCTTGTGTGGAGGTCAGAAGTGAAACCTTTCTCCCGGCATTTGTATTTTCAAGTAGGAAATTATTTCTCCATTTTTGAAGATCTGAAAAGATTCACATTTATCTCCATTAGAAACTCTGCTACATCCTTCTCTTTTCCCCTCCCTGTCATCCTCCACTCGCTTAAACTTTTTACTATTTCTGTCCACTCCTTTTCTTCAAATCTTTTGTTAAATGTCCCTCCCTCTCTCCCTCTCAATCTTTCTAGAAACTGATCCTTACTGTAAGTGAAGCCACCACCTCTCCTCTCCTCCCTCCCTCCTTACCTCTCACAACAATCCCTCCCTCGTTCAGTCAGTCCCTCCTTCACTCTGCATTCAGAGTTCCTTCTCTCCGTCTTCACCTCCATCCATTTCCCTCTAGGTCTCTGTGGTCGTAGGAAGGATGCTGCCCTGCAGACTCCTGGCTCTGCTGGGGCTCCTCGTGCTCTGCCAAGGTAAGAAAAACAAACTATTCTGTTCATTCATCTTTAACTTCTGCTCAAATGTGCTTACAGGTCAGCGCTTATCTTTGATAAGGGATTGATCCTGCAATAAACTAACCCAAAATATAATAAATAAAGTTTGTGTGACTGCAGAAACAGCTAAGTGAAGTGTAGGAAAAGATTATTTAAAGTCACCTTCATCTGTTCGACTTCATGGTTTATGGTAAAGCCTGCTATTTCTGTCTGGTAGTATGGAAGTAAATATACACCAGGTCTCTCTCGCTCTCTCTCACACACACACACTGGATGTGGGGCTGGATTGAAGCCATTTTGTGTTCAGGGTGGGAAGGTGGTAAAGGGGATGAGGTGTTTTTTTATAGCAGCCTGATCCTATTGAGGGCAGTGTCGCACTCCTGTGTGCTAATTGCATAGCGAGGATCGCCGCCCGCCACAGAGGGAACTACCGGGGGCCTTGATGCTAAATGCTAACCAGCCTGTTTTTTTTGCAGCTACAGTGTGACGTTTGCAGAACAAGACAGTTTGGCTCTCATGATAGAGCACAATACTTGCTTTGTTGCTGAGAGTTAGATGAGAAGATTTTCATGTCTGTACGTTAAGTACAGAGATTGATACGGGAGGCGATTAGCTTAGCTTAGCATAAAGATGGAAACATGGGGAAACAGAAAGCCTGGCTCTATCTAAAGTTTTTAAAAAGATCCGCCTACCAGCCCCTCTAAAACTCACTATTTAAACATGTTATAGCTTGTTAGTTTAAACCGTATAAAAACCAAAATGTAAAGATGATCATTTGTGTTTTTACAGGGAGGTGTGTGTACAACTTTGTTTCCTCTGACAGGGAGAGGAAGCGATTCATTTAGATTTTACTGATCACTTTGAAAGCTCTTCATAGCCTCAAACCCTCGTATATCTCCTGACATCCTGGTACCGTATACGCCGGCGGTAGGTACCTTGAGATCCACGCGCAAAAGTATTTGTTATGTTCCAAAGGCCCAGCTAAAAAATGAAGGAAGCGTTTACAGTCGGGGCCCGAGACTCTGGAAAGATCTGCCCGAGGATATTAGGTCAGCGGAGTCAGTGGTCACCTTTAAGTCCCTTCTTAAAACATACTTTTCTTTCCTGATTTTTATTTGAGCTTAAACCTCCTTTGAACTGTCTTTTATTTATTCCTATTCTAAACCACATTGTACAGGTTTTTATACACCAAATGGTTTTTATTTGCTGCTAAGTACGACCCCCAAGGTGTATTTCAGCAAGCTTTAAAATCTGTCATGAAACATTTTCAACTTGCGCAGACGTAAATATTTCACCCCGGAGAAAACAATGGACTTCTTGGAGGATGTCTGTCTTTTATTAATATCTAGCTAAAAAAGAAAGACAAATAGACCAGTCAGTAGGGATTAATTGGTGAGAAAACAACCACCACCAATCCGTCTTCAATCTGGATTTTACAGTATTCAGGCGGAAGACACTTTAAATAGGCTAAAGAGACTCTTAGTTAGCCAGACTATTAGCCTTGTCCTCAGATCATTGAGCTAAAGAGGTCCAGCTGACACTGAACGTCACTTACCAGACAAAGAGTTGATCCCAGCATTTCCAGTCAGACAGGTTGAAGCCTTTACTCGAGACCTTAGACTTTTAAACCTGTGAAGAGGATAAAAGTGAGCAGAGGTTAAGTGGGTAAGAGGTGGAAACATGTCAGCAAACATTCAGATAAAATGATCTGGCTACGTCTGTCATAGTTAGATAACTCCTTTGTTACAGACTTAAGTAGATTTCTGCTAACATAATTACACATTACACATTTACAGTTTTGTCTGATGATAAACAACTTATAGAAACAAAACAAAGCACCAAAATGCTTGCTTATTCTGCCAGGAAACATTTTCTTGTGCAGACGTATATTTGCCTCAATTTTCACTGACCTGGGCAACATAGAGGGCTCTATTTTAACGATCTAAGGGCACGGCGTGAAGCGCCTGGCGCAGCTGTGTTTTAGGGCGTGTCCAAATCCACTTTTGCTAGTTTAACGGTGGGAAAAAAAAAGGGTCTGTATGCCGGACGTATGGTTCTAAAGGGTTGTTCTTAGTGTCTTCATTAACCAGAGGTGTGTTCTGGGCGTAACATGCAATCAACCAATCAGAGATCATCTCCCATTCCCTTTAAAAGCCAGACGCGTTTGGACCTTGGAGCATTGCTGTTATGATGGAGGATTTGCACCGTAATATTTTTATTTGTAATCTTCTGCATGTGTGTGTGCTGCTGTGCGTCCCTGTGTGTGTAACAAGCATAGTGTGAACGTGCTGTGCATAAGCCTAGGAGCATTTTACTAATGCTCTGTTAAAATAACAATGAAATGCTGCGTTAGTGACTTTAGACCAGGTTTTTGTTGGTCAATGGTGCGATCACTTCCCACTGCCTCAAGATAGCAATACACCCAGAATGCACCTGAACACACCTCCCTGTAAGACCAGCACGCCCAGAATGCACCTGAACACACCTCCCTGTAAGACCAGCACGCCCAGAATGCACCTGAACACACCTCCCTGTAAGACCAGCATGCCCAGAATGCACCTGAACACACCTCCCTGTAAGACCAGCTCGCCCATGGGCCACAGATGGGCACAGGTGCATTTGCTATTTAAACGACGTGGGCGCTGGACGGGAAATTGACAACTGCGTCGGTCTTAAAGTAGCAAAGAACTTGCGTCGGGCTTTGTGCTGCGCTGCACCGGCCCAGAGTCTCTTCAGCCATCTTCCAAAGCTCAAAAACCTTTACATTGGTCATTTTAATAAAAAAAAGTGTTTAGATATGTTTAGTTAGTATCTGGAAGATGATTACACATCAGATACATGTACCAGGTTTGTTATTTTCAGTCCAGAAAGTAAGAATAGTACTTGATAGAATAAATGTTCAGAAATCTTTAAGGAACCTGAGAGCATTGTTTATATCTTGTTTTCACGTAATAACGGGTTAACTTTCACAAGAAAACAACAGAGTTGTTATTTAGAGATAAAGACATTCTTTTCTCGTTATGTTGAAATAACACAGATTTCCTTGCGAAACAAAGATATTTATCCAAAAAGAAAACAACTTTGTTATCCCTAAATATCGACCCGATCAACCAGTGATCTCTTGAGATATGAAACATATCTCTTACATATTTCAGTCTGGCTTTAAATACAATTTTTTTATGCTTCACTGACCTTTGACCTCATCACATCTTAATTCTTTGTATTTGTTCATGTGGCTCAACGTCTGTCTGAAGTTGGTTGCACCTTCCACCTTCCTTCATTTAAAGGAAGCAGGACCGTGTTATCGTCCTGCTGGCGTTAGCACCCAGGAGGCTGAAACAGGGCAGGTTTTAAACGTGCTTTTAGCCTAAAAACATGTTTGAGATGTCATTACAAGTGCCTACCCGTGTGAAGTGCTTCCTTCCGAGTGAACACAGTGAATCTGACTGCAGTAGATGTGAAAGAAATGCATCAAAGTTGTGCTAATTCAGCTCTGTTTAGTTCCGGTGTTAAGACGGCAAGTCGAGTGCTTAGGGACCGTCTACAAACTACAACACCGAAAAAGAGATACAAAAATATTTTCAAAATAGGCATATGCTTATTTTGTTTAAGTAAGTGCTGTAGTACAACTAGCAGGAGCCAAGTTATAATTGAGGTAAGTTTGGAGACACTACCTTATTTAATCATTAAATTAATAAATATTTTTGTATCTCTTTTCGGTGTTGTAGTTTGTAGACGGTCCCTAAGCACTCGTCTTGCCGTCTCAACACGGGAACTAAACAGAGCTGAATTAGCACGACTTTCATGCATTTCTTTCACATCTACTGCAGTCAGATTCACTGTGTTCACTCAGAAGGAATCTGTTCACATGGGTAGGCACTTGTAATGACATCTCGAACATGTTTAGAGGCTAAAAGCACGTTTAAAACCTTCCTTGTTTCAGCCTCCTGGGTGCTAACGCTAGCAGGAAAATAACACGGTGTAGGCAGCACCGATTGTTTTCGTTTCTGACAGCATTATGTGACAACAAACAACAGAGCTACGTGTTGAAATTGACCAGAATTCTGCTTTAATCTTTTTCTACTTTTCCTTTAATTTTGTTGTTTTATTTCAGTGTGTATTTATATATTTATTTACTCTGTATATCTAGTGTCTCAGGCACAGATATGTCCTTTATCTTTTCTGATCTTTAGTTATTTACTCAAGAGGACGAGAGAACAGAGGGTTTTGCTCTAAACCCGACGTTTCTTCCCCTTCCTGCAGACGAGATGACATTATGTGAAATGACCAACATGTAGAGCAGCTTTAATACAATCTCTCAGCTCTTTTTCGGTTCTAACACACCATATCTTCTGTGTTGTGCTTCCAGCAATGGGGGAATATAATTAAGTACATTTACTCAAGTACTGTACTTAAGTACAAATTTGAGGTACATACTTGTACTTTCCTTTAGTCTTTTCATGCCACTTTCTATTTCTACTCCGCTACATTTCAGAGAGAAATATTGTACCTCTTATTCCACTACATTAATCTGACAGCTTTAGTTACTTTACAAATTAAGATGTTTGCACACAAAACACATGTAGTTTATAAAATATGATGTTTAATTATAAATGAAACTACCCAACAATATAACGGCCGATCAATCCAGCTGAAACGATTAAACACATTAAACTGTTTGGATCGTTTCCACTTTCTAAAATGGGAGGATTTTTCTGCATTGAGTACTTTTACTTTTAATATGTTGAGTACATTTTCCTAAAGATATTTACTACGGCTGTCAAAATAACGCGTTCATTTCGATTAATTAATCTGAGAAAAAAATAACGCGTTAAAAAAAATAACGCAGATTAATCCATTCCATATAGACGTTTGACCCGGAGCCGTTCTAGCCTCCATTGGAGTGTAAGATGAAGACGGGAGACGAGAATGTGCTGCCTGGATCATTAATTGGAAAATTTACTTGTAAAAATATTCTTCCTCCCAACCCTGGCTACTGAAATCTGGAGCCACTGATATGTCTGCTCTTCTCTCTGATGCTCTGAAACAGACAATACAGGCTACACACACACCGCTACACGGGACGCTAGTTAACACTATTCTCAACAGCAGCTAACGTTAGCCTACCGCTAGCTAATTAACACTATACTCAACAGCAGCTAACGTTAACCTACCGCTAGCTAGTTAACACTATACTCAACAGCAGCTAACGTTAGCCTACCGCTAGCTAGTTAACACTATACTCGACAGCAGCTAACGTTAGCCTACCGCTAGCTAGTTAACACTATACTCGACAGCAGCTAACGTTAGCCTACCGCTAGCTAGTTAACACTATACTCGACAGCAGCTAACGTTAGCCTACCGCTAGCTAGTTAACACTATACTCGACAGCAGCTAACGTTAGCCTACCACTAGCTAGTAGCTGGATTAAACCATATACAGTATATAAGGATTAAACACGGTTACAATGCTGACAGCTAACGCTAAACGGCCGTCGGAAAAACAACACAGACGGTGCGTTCAATGAAACTGCTAAACTACAGCGTCATGGTGCATTTGAAGTTATTGTAATGTCCTTTTTCAATCAGGTGGGTTTTTTTGTCGTTCAACAGCAATTTACTAGTGAAATAAGTTATTCTACATTATTATTAAATCATTTAATTTTTACCATATGGCCTTAGCAATAAACGAGCCGTTCTTTAATGTCCCCGACTGCTGTTAAGTAGCCTACCCTTTTCTTTCTTTTCTTTTTATTACTTTCTTAAAAAGTATCGGTTCAGGCACCGTTAATTATGTATGCGATTAATTTCGATTAATTAATCACAGACTATGTAATTAATTAGATTACATTTTTTAATCGATTGACAGCCCTAATATTTACATACTTTTACTTAAAGTGCTCATTTTCAGATTCATAATTGTATTTAGAGGTTGTACCAGAATAGGTTTACATGGTTTAATTTTCAAAAAACACCATATTTTTGTTGTACTGCACATTGCTGCAGCTCCTCTTTTCACCCTGTGTGTTGAGCTTTCTGTTTTGGCTACAAAGTGAGACATCTCACTTCTGTTCCATCTTTGTTGGGAGTCACACATCTGCAGTACCTAGGTAAGGACTACTAGCCAGTCAGAAGCAGAGTATGAGGGCGTGCCCTGACAGTACCTAGGTAAGGACTACTAACCAGTCAGAAGCAGAGTATGAGGGCGTGCCCTGACAGTAGCTAGGTAAGGACTACTAACCAGTCAGAAGCAGAGTATGAGGGCGTGCCCTGACAGTACCTAGGTAAGGACTACTAGCCAGTCAGAAGCAGAGTATGAGGGCGTGCCCTGACAGTAGCTAGGTAAGGACTACTAACCAGTCAGAAGCAGAGTATGAGGGCGTGCCCTGACAGTAGCTAGGTAAGGACTACTAACCAGTCAGAAGCAGAGTATGAGGGCGTGCCCTGACAGTAGCTAGGTAAGGACTACTAACCAGTCAGAAGCAGAGTATGAGGGCGTGCCCTGACAGTACCTAGGTAAGGACTACTAACCAGTCAGAAGCAGAGTATGAGGGCGTGCCCTGACAGTACCTAGGTAAGGACTACTAGCCAGTCAGAAGCAGAGTATGAGGGCATGCCCTGACAGTACCTAGGTAAGGACTACTAGCCAGTCAGAAGCAGAGTATGAGGGCGTGTCCTGACAGTACCTAGGTAAGGACTACTAGCCAGTCAGAAGCAGAGTATGAGGGTATGCCCTGACAGTAGCTAGGTAAGGACTACTAGCCAGTCAGAAGCAGAGTATGAGGGCGTGCCCTGACAGTAGCTAGGTAAGGACTACTAACCAGTCAGAAGCAGAGTATGAGGGCGTGCCACGCTAGCAGCTAGGCGAGCATTATAACGTGTGTTCCAAAGTGACCACGTTTGTCTCTGAAGTAAAGGCTGGACTACAATAGAGCTGTTTGGAGCAGTTAGTGAACAGTGTTTTCTGTTGGAGATGGTAAGTCCCTATGGGGTGGACTTTGGGCTTTTTCACGTTGTAAACCTATAACATGCACAAAAAAGATATATAACATGATAAAGGAAAGGGGGAAAAGCCAAAAAGCATAATATGAGCACTTTAAGTAACATTTTCAATGTAGGACTTTTACTTGTAATAGAGTATTTTTACAGTGTGGTATTCGTACTTTTACTGAAGTTAAGGACCTGAATGTTTCTTCCACCTCCAGGTCAGGAGGAGAGCGAGATGGGCGAGTCCTGTGACAACTTCACAGACCTCAACCTGTCCCACTGCTTCATGGGAACTGTCCTGTACGTGAGGCTGCTGCTCTACACGCGCTCCAACCTCAACTGCGGTCGCGAGCTCAACCACCACCGCCTGTCCTCCCAGCCACTCTTCGACCTTTCGCGCCCCACCGCCTTTGTCATCCATGGCTACCGGCCCACAGGAGCGCCCCCCATCTGGATTGACCACATAGTCCACCTGCTGGCCGAGCAGGAGGACATGAATGTCATCGTGGTGGACTGGAACAATGGGGCAGCCAACCTCAACTACTTCACCGCCGTGATCAACACCAGGAAGGCGGCTTACAACCTGACCAGCTTCATCATGACCATGCAGGTGAGACGCTAGGGCTGTAAATAAATCACGACTTCAGCTCCAGCAATCACAAACGATCACAAAATCAGAGTAATCAAGAAAAATTTATTATTTTACACATTACTTTTTGCAAGTAACGTCTTATTTTGTCTTGTGTTATGAATGAGAAAAAAAAAAGTTTAAACTGGAAAATTATTAAAGTGCTCATATTATGCG
The DNA here is from genome assembly GCA_023566125.1 of Zingel zingel. Lineage (NCBI taxonomy): Eukaryota > Metazoa > Chordata > Actinopteri > Perciformes > Percidae > Zingel > Zingel zingel. The sequence continues at coordinate 3,042,510 of CM042335.1, read as the reverse complement.
TTTTGGGTTTTTACCTTTCCTTTATTGTGTTATGTAATGTCTACAAGGACTACAAAGTGAAAAAGCCCAAAGTCCCCCCCAAAGGGACTTACCATCTCCAACAGAAAACACTGTTCACAAACTGCTCCAAACAGCTCTATTGTAGTCCAGCCTTTACTTCAGAGACAAACGTGGTCACTTTGGAACACACGTTATAATGCTCGCCTAGCTGCTAGCGTGGCACGCCCTCATACTCTGCTTCTGACTGGCTAGTAGTCCTTACCTAGCTACTGTCAGGGCACGCCCTCATACTCTGCTTCTGACTGGCTAGTAGTCCTTACCTAGGTACTATCAGGGCACGCCCTCATACTCTGCTTCTGACTGGCTAGTAGTCCTTACCTAGGTACTGTCAGGGCACACCCTCATACTCTGCTTCTGACTGGCTAGTAGTCCTTACCTAGGTACTGTCAGGGCCCTCATACTCTGCTTCTGACTGGCTAGTAGTCCTTACCTAGGTACTGTCAGGGCACGCCCTCATACTCTGCTTCTGACTGGCTAGTAGTCCTTACCTAGCTACTGTCAGGGCACGCCCTCATACTCTGCTTCTGACTGGCTAGTAGTCCTTACCTAGCTACTGTCAGGGCACGCCCTCATACTCTGCTTCTGACTGGCTAGTAGTCCTTACCTAGCTACTGTCAGGGCACGCCCTCATACTCTGCTTCTGACTGGCTAGTAGTCCTTACCTAGGTACTGCACATGTGTGACTCCCAACAAAGATGGAACAGCAGTGAGAGGTCTCACTCTGTAGCTAAAACAGAGAGCTCAACACACAGGGTGAAAAGAGGAGCTGCAGCAATGTGCAGTACAACAAAAATATGGTGTTCTTTGAAAATTAAACCATGTAAACCTATTCTGATTCAATCTCTAAATACAATTATGAACCTGAAAATGAGCATAATACGAGCACTTTAAGGGATATGGGTATGTGATGGTGCAGTGGATGTGACACATGCCTTTGGTGTGGGAGATCTGAATTGAATTCCCACTGTGATACGTCAACTTGTCAGGGAGGGTTGGTGAATGGTGGACCCAAAATGCAGAGACGGAAGCAGAGGATAGTCAGATGATTTAATAAAACATAACAACATACAAAAAACAAAGGAGTCCTGTAAAAGGCAGGCAAAAAGTAATCCAAAATAAAGTCCAAGTAAAAAAAAATAGAATAACAGGAACGCTAAGACTAACAGGGGAGACGAAAAACACACAGGAATACAAGACTGGCTACAAGACAAACATACAATGATCTGACACAGGACAAGGGGAACACAACGACTAAATACACAGGGTAACACAAGACAGGTGGGAAACAGGTGAAACACATTAGGGCTGGGCAGAACAATCAAAAAAGGCAGGAAAACAGAAGACGTAAAGTAAAACCAGACTAGACAAGACAGAAAACCAAACTATCAAAATAAAACAGGACACTGAGCAAAATTCAGGACCGAAACAGACTACCAAAATAAGATAAAACACACCAACCCATAACACAACCAACGTGTCCCTGAGCAAGACACTTAACCCCTAGTTGCTCCAGAGGTGGGTGGCCTCTGACATATGTAGCAACTGTAAGTTGCTTTGGATAAAAGTGTCAGCTAAATTACATGTAATGATATCTCACAGTTCCAGGTCTTTTCAGTTTCACTGTTTTTTAGGTTCAATAAATGAACCATCCTTGCAAAAGTCAATGAGTAGTCGTGTAAAATAATTGTGATTTTAGTATTGACCAAAATAATCGTAATTATGATTTTTTCCATAATCGAGCAGCCTTATGAGATGAGACACTTCTGTATATTTTCCTTGATAATGAGAGTGAGGAACACACAGAAAATGATCCTCAAGTCTGCAGCTCTACGGAGCTTTTCAGCCTCTTTTGGTTCCTAGTTTTAAGGTTAGTTTTAGCGCATTTACTGTTTGCTTCAGTCTCAATGTTTCAGGCAGCTGTTTTCAGCCCCAAAAAATACCTGCTCAGCAGCAAACAGATACAGTTAGAGACTGTCTGGTGAACATAGTGGAACATTTAGCAGCTAAGAGACAGATATTTCAGATATTTATTGCATTTACATTCATCAGGTGGACACAAACCCAACTGCAAAGGGATGCTTGTGTTGCTATGTGTCTACAGGATGTGGAAATCAAACATTTTAGCAACTTTTTAAAGTGAAAACAAGTCTGTTTGGGTGTTTTTCAGGCTGTTGTGGACTTCAGACAAACCAAACTTCTCTACGCAGCCAGGACAAAACACCCATTATGTTGGCTAAAAAGTAGTTACATTTAGGTATATAGAGACTTAAACTCTGCAAGTTTCTATGTTATCACTGGCTATACCACAGATTATATTACCAGGCATGAAGAGTTAGATGAGAACTAACAGACAAATAAAACAAAAAGTGTACCTTGAATATGACGGTGATTTTTTTTTTTTTAATGTTGTGTGTCTGCAGGAGGAAGGAGCCTCTCTGAGTTCAGTGCACCTCATCGGCGTCAGTCTGGGAGCTCACCTGGCTGGATTTGTAGGAGCAAACCTGAAGGGAAAGATTGGACGAATCACAGGTACATTGAAAAAAAACATTGGAGATTGTGTCATTAAAACATTTCTTGCAAAACAGCAGAGAAGCACAACTTACTTCCTTAAATTACAAACGCAAACAACTCTTGTAAAGTTCTGAAAAAAACATGTACTGAACATGCAAATTTGTTCTGGTTGAATTAAATTTATTGTTAATTTTGCGGTGCTACTCACAACCTGCCAAATGAGGTTTAATTTGACGTAAGTAAAACTTAAATTTGTACGTAGATACATCTTACGAAAACATCAGGAAAGCTGGGTTTGGTAACAAAATGTAAAGCTTAATAAGGTCCTGATTTGAGTCTCCGTCCTCCTTCCCTCCAGGCTTGGACCCAGCCGGGCCCATGTTTACCAGCGCCACACCAGAGGAGAGGCTGGACCCTTCAGACGCCATGTTTGTGGACGTGCTTCACACCGACATGAACTGTGAGCATCTGACTTACATTTATCGATAATAACTAAAGAGAGAGACACAGAGCTTCTTCTTTTGTATTGTCTGATTTTACACACACACACACACACACACACACACACACACACACACACACACACACACACACACACACGTACAATATTTTAAAGTGGTATAAAATCTTGTACATAAATTTACGTTACCTTTAATCCCAAGGCTCATCAGACCTCTCCCCTGTCAGCAGCTACAACCCATATAATCTATTCATAACTCCTCTTCAACAGTGCAATTCTGACTTAACAGTACATCCATTTTGTGCAATATTTCAACTGTGCAATATTCAATAAATACAATGAATTATTTTCTGTATCCTTAAAGCTAGGGTGATTTCTTTTTCACAGTCTTGGATAAATCAATGATTAGCAGCAACACAGATTTTGGTTTTATTTCAGTTAGCCTAATAGCTGGTTTGATTTGCATTGAGAGATGATTTCATGGAAAGTACCTCATGCCAATCTCTAGGTATGGTGAAGGGGATGTGATGATGTGGGGGTATGGTGAAGGGGATGTGATGATGTGGGGGTATGGTGAAGGGGATGTGATGATGTGGGGGTATGGTGAAGGGGATGTGATGATGGGGGGGTATGGTGAAGGGGATGTGATGATGTGGGGGTATGGTGAAGGGGATGTGATGATGTGGGGACCAAGGGAACTTTATCAGGATGCATAGTATCCTGGATCCATGAAATAACTGGCCTTTCAAAATAAAAGTCTGCCTGCCTCTATGGGGATTTAACATAGGGGTGTCTATACTTATGCCCCCTGTATTTTAAGGAAGAACATTTAGTTATTTACGATACATCATTCATTCACAAAGAAAATTGGTGTCCTTAAAGGTTGGATTTTTCCTAATTTTTTTAATTAAGGCATTAAGATCAATTTCCAAAAGATGATTTTTTCATTCCTCTAAAATAAATCACATCCTATCCAAAATGCATGCCATACGCATTAACACAGCCAAAATGATTGAAAGATTAGTCCTTAATAATGCACAAGAGTTAAGAGACATTAAAAAAAAAAAAAAATTAATATGTGAATTGTAATATTGAATCTGTGTATTTTTTTTGGCAGCATTTGGACTGACAGGAGCTCACGGTCATATTGACTTCTACGCCAACGGTGGAAATGACCAACCAGGGTGTCCCAAAACCATCTTCGCAGGTGAAAACACACACACACGCACACACACACACACACACACACACAATACTTGACAAACACACACTCACTGCAATTGTGTCTTTTGTCCCCGACAGGTAAATCTTATTTCGTGTGTGACCACCAACGCTCTGTGTTTCTGTTCTTGTGCGCTCTGAACCGGACTTGCAGCCTCACAGGTTACCCCTGCTCGTCCTACAGCGACTTCCTGGAAGGCCGCTGTCTGCAGTGTGAGGCCTTTAAACCTGCTTCCTGTCCCGTGCTTGGTAGGTGGCGTAATGATGTTGAAAAGAGCTCTTCTACCTCAACCGATGGAAGCTCAATGTCTGATCACACCTGTGTGGTCTCACCTGCAGGTTACGATTACAGCCAGTGGAGGGAGACTCTGCTGCAGCTCGGACAGACCCAAGTCTTCTTCAGCACCACGGCCACGCTGCCCTACAGGAGTGAGTCTAACACATCAAGTCTCAGCAGAAAACATCGTTCGCATAACAGACTACAGCAGTAAGATTTACAAATAATGTATAAGCAGTAAAATACATGAAGTCCAATCTGAGTCATCATCTGTGGTGGAATGTAACTAAGTACATTTGCATTTATTTTAAGTACAAATTTGAGTTACTTGAACTTTGAGTCTTTCCTTTTCATGCCACTTTCTACTTCCACTCCACTACATTTGTCAGCTTTAGTAACTTAACAAATTAGGACTTTTACACACAGTTGATACAAGTACAGCTCCGGTAAAACAATCAGACAATTGACAGAAAATTAGCAATGAAGGATTAGTTCACAACTTTTCAAGTCCGCAGACAATAGTCAGGTAGCCAACATTGAAACAGGTTTTGACTAGGGCTCGATATGAGAATAATATCCAATTGCAATTATTTTGACTGATATTGCGATTGCGATATGATTTACGAATTTGGAGGGAATGATCATTTTTGTATCATTATTCTCATTTTCCTTGAAAAATATTTTAAAAAATATTATAGTGTGATTTTTTTCGAGGATCTGTACCAAACAAAGATTTTTTCCTTTAGTCTGTGGGAAACATATTCTGCCTTTAACAAATATTGCACCCCCTGCCATTTGGATATTTCACTAGTCTATATTGTGATTTCAATCAAATGCAATTAATTGTGCAGCCCTAGTTTTGACCATTGATCAAAAACAAATTCCGACGGATAAGCCACTTGCCATGACAAAAAAAGGGACATGCACACAACAATGAAACATGTTTAACTTGCTGTAATCATTCTTCCTGTTCATAATGACCAGATTGATGGTCCTGAACAGGGGAATGATGACAGCAACAGTTCATTCAAATTACAAATGCATATTTTCTCTGAGATTTCTACTTCTACTTACATTGGAGGTGAATTTGTGTCATTTCTTCTGGCAGAGCTGATCTACAGAGTGGACATGGTGACGTGGAACCAGTACCTCCGCTGGGGCGTCGTCTTCATCCGGCTGCACAGCGGCAGAAACTTCACCGAGGTCCGACTAGACCAGTAAGTCTGTCAGGAAACACCTGGAATACCAGTGTCACCTGCTAGGCCATGATCACACGTGGCGTCTTTTTTTGACAAGAAAAGGTTGACTAAGGCGCTTTTGTAGTTTAAAAAAGAAGAAGCAGCGTGATATGACCACTTGTGTCATATCACGATACTACGATATCCAAAATGTAAGATGATATCTAGTCTCATTTATCGATGTCGATATAATATTGATATATTGCCCAGCCCTACTCCACAGTGTTGGTGACTTTTGCCACTAAAAGTCTCAGAGGGATTGCTAGACTAGTTAGATGCGTGCACTCAATATTTACCATGCTCTTTTGCTTGCGATATAACATGTATTCATCCAAAACAAACGAGTATTAGAGCCCGACCGATAAAGGATTTTTAAGGCCGATATCGATACAAATATTTGGTGATTTAAAAATCCGATATTCCGATGTATATTAAAAAAAATCCAGAAATGCGTAACAAAAACATAAACAGATTTAGTTATTTGTAGTTATTTATGAGTCCTCACTAAAATAATATAATAATGCAGTTTAAAAATAAAGTTGTTTTATTGTCACAACAGAGGAACATCAAAATATATAAAAGTTCTGATAAATAAAATGTATAAAAATACAAACTTAAGATATAAAATTTAAAGTCCTTTGAACAAAAACACAATAATAAAAATCAAAGTGTGTAGCCAACAGGGAGGTTGTAGAGCGCCCTCTGGTGGACAAACTACGCAACGCCAACACTCAGAACATTGTTGAAGGGGGTTTCGTCCGTATTCATTTTATTTATTAAATATTCATTTATCGGCCATTATAAATGCCGATACCAATAGTTTGGAAAATGCCTACTGTCGGCCAATAATATCGGCCCGCCGATATATCAGTCGGGCTCTAACGGGTATATTCTACATGACACAACACATTCTATAAACTGTATGCTCATCCAGTGACAATCACCTGCACTTGTACTGGAGAGCTCAGCTATATTACTGCCAAACATCATATTGACACACACATAATTGTAATGGCTGTAACACAGGATTATAATGTAAAACAGACGCTGGCAGCTTGAAGAAAGACGCCAAGTGGGAACATTGCCTTAGAACATCTCCACCAAACATTCTCCTCTGCTCGCAGGAAGCTCTTCCGGTTCGAGCAGTACACCTCCACGCGGCTGCTGGCCCAGTTCGATGACGATCTGCAGCAGGTCCAGAAGATCTCAATGCGCATCAACACCGGCAACGTGATCGGCCCACGGTACAAAATCAGGCTGCTGCGAATCCGCTTCACGCCGCTGGAGCATCCTGAGAGGTCAGTCCTGAACCCGCGGCGCTGTAGGGCTGCAACTAACCACTACTTCAGCTGTCGTTCAATCTGTTGATTATTTTCTCGATTAATGGATTAGTTGTTTGGTCTATAAAATGTCAGAAAATGGTGAAAAAATGTCCATCAGTTTCCCAAAAGCCCGAGATGACATCCTCAAATGTCTTGTTTTGTCCACAACTCAAAGACATTCAGTTTACTGTCACAGAGGAGAGAAGACACTAGAACAATATTCACATTTATGAAGCTGGAATCAGAGATATTTTTTTTCATAAAATAACTCAAAAGTAATTTAATTGTTATAATCTTTGCAGCTCTACAGTTTTGTTTGTTAAAGCTTTAGCTGATTGTTTTACAAATACTGTTAATAATAATAATGTTCAGTGCACCGAATCATGATAATTAAATGGCTAACAGTTAAACTCCACAAATTTAAGAGTTTTCTTGGTAGTACACAAAACTGTTGTACCTTCAGTTTTTTGGTAATTAATAAGTAAGATATCGGAGTACTTCCTCCACCGCTGACTGACCAATAGCCCAAGACTCTGTCACATAAGAGAAAGAAAAGCAAGCAAACAGAGAGACTGGACCTAGATTATGTTATCAATAAGTTATCAAAATAGTTTCCAATTAATTTCCTATAAATAATGGACTGTGTTCTTTCTTCCTCTCTGTCAGGCCTTTAATGTGCCGCTTTGACATCATCCTGGAGGAGAACATGGAGGTGGCGTTTCGTCCTTTACCCTGCAGCTCTCGCCTTTGACTCCCCGACCGGACCCACATCATCTTCTATGGAAACTCATCTAACTCAGCCAAACCCAGACGTCCCGTGGGTTCCGCAGGGTCTCCTGGCCCCCGGGGGCCCCGCAGGAGGAGCTGCAGCCTCCATACTGGACGATAAAGACTAACCGACTGGTGCTGTGGATTAACTCCTGGTTACTGGAAAATCTACATATGGACACATACGATTGAAGCCACCACGTCTGTCTCTGCTGGTGCTGGTGACGGGATTTTTGGAGAGCTGATACGAGTGTTAATCTGTGAGATCCGGTAACACAGCAACACGATTTGTAACGAGATTAAGGAATAAGATGCTGCAGGAGAGACGTCACGATGAAATCAGTTCTCTTGATGTACAGAGTCTCTCTTCATCTCTGGCTGCATTTACACAAACAAACTTATTTACACGTAACTGCAGAGAAACTCAGTATTCACTGTGTTCCTGTCGATAAAGGGATAGTTGAGATCTGTGGAAGTGGGGTTGTTTAAGACACTTCTCTATTAGGGCTGGGTATCGCCAATGACTTCCCAAATCGATTCCGATTCAAAAGCTCCCGATTCTGTTACATTTCTGATTCGATATCAATTAGGTTAGGAACACTTCAGTTACAATACCAATACAGCTTAAATATAAAAGATTCTTAGAGATCTTCTGCTGTAATTTAAAATAGTGTTTACAATGCACCAGGTTAATGTTTACATTAAGAATTGATCCCCCAAAAGTTTGTTTAAAGTACTTTTTTAATTAAAGGACAGTTCTGGAGCAAATTGAACCTAGGGGTTAATAACATGTGTACCGAGTCGACCGTTCTCTGGGATCTGTTTTCATGCTTTTCTCTGTGCTTCGGTTTACATGTAGGGACCCTCGTTATGCTACCGTGGAAGTGTGGTGCTATTTTGAGCCTTGTTAGTGGTATAGAAATAGAGATTTCTTTTTACTTTACCAGTGCCCTGAAAGCCTAGCGTTAAGCTAATCAGCGGTTTGCGCTAGCTTGTTTCAAGCCAGAGATACATTCGATTAGCATGAAAACAGATCCCAGAGAACGGTCGACTCGGTACACGTGTTAATTACCCCTAGGAATTGTCCTTCAACAGGACTCGCATGAAAGCCACTGAAAAGGCATTTATAAAAAGATTGATTTCGGAATTTTATCAATCTATATCAGATCACTTAAAAACTTTATTGGAAACTATTTTTAACCCAGCTCTATAATCCATAGTCAGTGTGTTAGCTACAGCAGATGGCGGTCGGTACGCCCCCAGTTTGGAGAAGCAGGCAGGAGTACGGACACATCAAAATCTATATCAGTTTAAGTGTACTCTATATTTAGAATATTTTCAGAGCTTCACCTTGCTGTCAGACCGCCCTTTATGACGGGGAACTGAAGCCGTTATCTCTGCTCTCTTCAAAGCCACCAGACTCCTTTGACAAAAACATTCAGCATCATAATTTTACATCTTAGAACACATGCTCAGGGTGTGTCGACCAACGAAATCTCAACTATCCTTTCATATCTATTACACATATCCCTGAAAATACAGAATGTGAAAATGTATCAAAATAAGCTTGCTAAATAGTTGTGAAATCTTGAAATGGTCTACTTTTGATCTGTTTCAGTGCAGTTACAAAGAAGCTTCTTTTCTCTGTGTGCCTTCTACCAGCAGTATTCAACCTTTTGGTTTTCAACTCTCCTCTACCAAAGTTTAAATTTCTTTCATCCTGCAAATATACTGTACTTTAAAAAGTCAGTTTCAAGAGAAGTAATCTGCCAGTAGGGTGGAGGGGTTGAGATTCCAGGCTGTGTGATGCTGCAGTTGTTATAAGCTGCTGTACTACAGTTAGTTCTGTATTAGTTAGATTTTATAAATTGTGAGTTCTATTCTGAATTTGGGGACTTTTAGCTTTTTGAAGAGTGTTGTAAAACTAATGAAAAATGTGTCAGTGTTGAAACCAGAACGTTTTTTTTATTATGTATTTTCACACTTGGTTTGAAATAAATGATTCATTTCAAAACGTTTGACAAAGTTATTTTTTGAGGCGATTGAACTCAAAAGTTGAAGAACTAAATGTATGTTTATTTGTTCTAATTTTGCAGTTGCTTCAAGCACTATATAAAAAAGTAACTTCTTACAATTAAATATTGTGCTTGAAAGCACTTATTTTACCTAAAACAAATGGCAAACAAATCTCATTACAAAGTCCACTAATAAGGTTTTTCTGGAGCTTTCAGCCTCGTCTTGTGGCCTTCACTAGAGAATAAAGTTAGCTCAGTTGTCACAGAGACACTTTTAGTTCTCATGTGATGATCATGTTCTTTGAGCATGCTAATCAAACTGCTCACAGCCAATTAACCCTTGTGTTGACTTCGGGTCACATTGACCCGTTTTCAATTTTTGTTTTATATCAGAAAATATGGGACGTAAAAATAAGCGCAAGAAAAATTTAACAATTTAAAACGTTGGAAAAAACAAAAACAAAAGGCGTCAAAAAAAGTTTTCTTCAAGGTTGACGGAAAGACAACACAAGGGTTAAACAAATATACAGCAAAATGTTTTTCCAGAAGATTCAATATTTTGGTTTTCTTGTAAATTCACAAAGCTGTTTTAACCTCAGCAGCAGTTTGACATGTTCCCCCCGCTTGAAATGTATATGGACTAATTTACACTTTAGTCACTTAGCTGCAGAAAAAATACAACCGAACTTTGTCATAAGAATTGTTTAATCAAATTGACTTCATACCAATTAGAAAACAATTTGTCTCATGTAACCGGGGAAACTAAACTGTAGGGTGAACGTTAGGGTTGGGCATCGTTTGGATTTTAACGATTCTGATTCCTATTCCGGTTCTTCCTTTCGATCTCGGTTCTTATCGATTCTCGATTCCGATTCTTTGAGGGGTGGAGTTGAAACGGGTCACATGCTTATATTCACAAATAAGAGGAACGTTTTATTTTGATTCAATGGTGGTTTGCAGTTTTACCGCTTTTTCAACGTAAAATAAAGCCCCACTAGAGCGCTGCTTACTGTGCTCCAAGGCTGCAACACAACAAGAGTCTGGCCGCTTCGGAAACCAAAACTTGTGCATATTAAATTGGGAAGCGATGATCGGATTTGAAACCAAATCCTCTAAACGATTCCAAACGATTCCAATAAAGAAACGATTCCGATGGAATCGTAATTTTTGAAACGATTCCAAGTAGGAATCGGTTCTCGATGCCCAACCCCAGTGAACGTGGCCACAGAAATTATACGTTAAGAAATGTGGCTGCTCCGAAATTTAAATTTGCATCAGCTTTACCAAGTTAAGAACAGGGCTCATTGTCTGTTGGATCAAGTGTATGTGGATCAGAATTAGGTGTGAAACATGACCACATCTCGCCTTTTTCACAGAAGATATTTTGACATTTCAAAGTTAAGAAAGCACAGGTGGAAATAATAAGTGTGTTATCAGCGACACCTGTGCTTTTCTACTGTGAACAGGTCAACTCGTTTGACTTTAAAACACTACAATGACACAGACAAATTCAAAATGACTTATTTATTAAAAACCAACTGAAACACTGACATAAAGGGCTGGTGTAACGTTAAACTAAAATGTACAGATATGATAAAACTAAAAAGAAATCAAGATCACAACAGAACTAGTGACGTTTCACTTATAACGGGGCGGGATAATGTGTTAGTCATCTGGCAGGAAAAAGATAATTAAATGTACAATCATAGTATATTTAAATACTGTAGCTTCACGTGAGCGCAGTGTTTTAATCAATTCATCAGATATCTGTAGACATTGGAAATCAACATTATCCTGATAAACGGCGAGCGTTTGATTTAAAAAACAAATCAAGACCACACATCGACATGAGACAGCGTGAAAATACAGACATCAATAACAGAAACGCACAAAAGAGCAAAGATGGAAGGACAGAACAGGTGAGAATAGAAGTTACAGAAAGTGGACCAGCTGCAGGTATCAACGTTTCACATTCAGTCTGCTGCTGCCGTTCGCTGGCTAACACCAACCGAGCAATCTTCACAGTTTGATACAACGCCAACTTTGTGCTGTTGTTGGAAATTAACACAATTTGGCCCGAGGCAAAAACAAAATCCTTTTAATTCTGTTTATTTTTTTTAAGAACAGTGTTAAAAGTCGAAACCGGCAGCGTCCAAACGGGATACCTTTCCAGTGTCCGATCACCAGTTAGGACCTACAGATAGTAAAGACAGAGAGAAAGAGCCGAGGTCAGAGAAATCCAGTTCACAGGTAGAAACAATATTAAAAAAAAAAGAAGATTGGACCGGTATAAAGAAAAAGGTTTAACGACCGGAATCTACCATACCGAATGACAACGCAGATTTCAGTGCAACTTAAATGCACGCGCTGCTCTCTGGGGATCCGAAAACAGGCGTTACAGGCATCAGAAGCATCGCTGCACGTGACCTTAGTTGTTGAGAACCCTTCTGCGATCTAGTTCTTCTTTTTGTGAGTTAAGGGATTGTTATTATATGTTAAATACATTATTTAAATTTGACCATATGGCCTTAGCAATGAAACCGAGTTACAGAACAAATGTGAGGGAACGTTGCATCACGGTGAAAGGAATCAGTCAACAGTGAAACCAAAGAGTCTAAAACAAACATTGTATTTAAAAACAAAATTAAAGCAAATATGTTGAGTAAATACAGTGAAATGTGTTATTTAGTTTTTGTTGTGTTGTTTTGTGACTGGTAAGGGGGAGAGGTGGAAGGGAAGAGGTTGTTTTTTTTTATTTAATTATTTGTTTTGTTAATGTATGTTTTGTGAAAGAGGGGCGGATTATATAGGATTAATCTTCTTTTTGATCCTTTTCTTTCAGGACTTGAAATGTTGTGTTTGCATTCAGTTGTTTGTTTGAAAAATGAAATAAACTTATATAAATGAAAAATTAAATTAAAATCAAACAAGCCGTTCTTTAATGTTTTGTGCTTTTCCCTCTTTTTTTTGTATCGATTCAAGTACCGTTTAGGGACCCGCACCATTTCAAAATTACCGTTTTATTACTGGTATTGGAAAAAACCCAAAGGATACCCAGAAAGACGAGGTGAGAAGATGGAATATGGATCAGCTCAGGTATAATTAGAAGCTGAACAGTGAGAATGAACTCCTTGAAAAGTGTCAGGTCAAAAGGAATTCCACTTCAACGTGAGGCCGCCAAGACGAAAGAGGCTGTTACACAACAGGAGTTCACCACAGAGTAAACCTGACTAAATGTGTCACACTGAGCCTGAGATAGTAGCTGCACGCAGGGAGGGACAGAGCCGCGAGCTGCCCGCCAAACGATCAATACTTTGGGCTGTGGCTGCAAAGTGGGGCTGTACTATAGTAAAGAAATTCTCTGCAACTAACGCTCATACCATTTTGTCGATTAATTGATTAGTTGATTTAAACTACAGATCTATGAAACTGAGTTGTAATGATGTAGACTAGAATCTAACCCATAAAATGTATAGAATTATTCATTCAGCTTGCTCACAGAAGACGAGAGAGGGACATATCCATCTCTTTAGCTGCTAAATGCGCCACAATGTTTGCTGCTGAGCAGGTAGAGTACAGTGAGATTTTAGAGCTTGTTCTCTGAAAACGACGCTATGAGAACGCAGAGATTGAAACAGAACAGTAAAGTTGCAGCCGGACAGATAAACAATGAGCTGAAACTAGAGATGTTCCGATAACGCTGGTATCGGTAAGTACTGGAGTTTATGCACCAATCCAATACCACGTAATAAAGCCCTAAAGAAAATCTACGTTAAAGTAGTTTATTTATGTTCTTTTTACGTTATTACTGACTGTCAAACTGGAGAATAACAGAAAGTTCTGGGGCGTTCATTGTTTGTGTTTGTTCATGTTTCACAAAGAGTTTAACCTGAGCCAGACTGACAACACAGATAGAAATCATATCACATCCATACAGGGATAGTAGTATACAGCTGTTATACATCATATCACATCCATACAGGGATAGTAGTATACAGCTGTTAAAACATAATAAAATATATGACACACTGGTATCAGATCGATACTCGGTATCGGCCGATACGCAAGTTCAGGAATCAGAATCGGTATCGGAAAGCAAAAAACGGTATCGGACCATCTCTAGCTGAGACAATAACCTGGGGATTCCACCGCCATGGTTTTGTTCTGCTGTCCGCCCTGCGTCACATCACACCAGGAGTGTCACAGAAGCGGAGCATCTTGCCTGCCCGACTTGCAGATTTTGTTGTGGATATTTGTGCTTCTAACATAAAAGTCTACAAAGTAAATAGTTTCTTTCATTTAGTCCAGTTACGAACGACACAGATGAAAGATTTGTGGCCGTGTTTTAGTTGTTACAATAGTGTAGGGGTGCGATGTACCATCGGAGTCTTCACAGGGTGTTTATTTAGAAAATTGACCAGATGCTCTAGCACTTCCACTTCCTGTCTGGCCTGTCAAAAACCGCGTGGCTCCGTCAAAAATAAAACCTGGCCCGTATTTTTAGTGGAGAGCCGCTTTGGGACACGGTGCATCGCAGCTTGCGTAATCACAAGCATCGTCTTTTAGTATTACGTTTGCAGGGGTGTTTAGTTACCTGCAGTGGTGTTGCGGTTGTTTGGTCGCCTCATTGGTCCGAGCCGGTTGACGGGGCGTGTGTTCCTGCGTTGCGAGGCAGCATTCGGCCTGTACAGAGCTCCTCTCCTTGGTCCCTGAAGGAGGAGAGAAAGGTTAAAGATTCACTTTGAGCTCTAACGTGTCGTCTCCATCAGATGAAAGTTCTCTTTAATGCTCACCATGTTGCCTTCTCGTCTCCTGCTTTGCTCCTCTGGCCAGGTGGAGAATCCTTCGTCCTCCATCTGAGACATTTCATCCTTTTCCCTGTACGCTAACCCCGGCGCGCTGACAGAACCATGAACACAAAGTTTAAGTTGGTAAATGCTAAGACAATACTTTACATGCCTGCTTTATTTCTTCTTTGTACTGAGTAAATGTACTCTGTTGCTTTGCACCACTGATGAAATGTAATCTTGATCTATCATCTTATATTAACAGCGTGTTAGTTCAGACACTTTGTAATATTTTCTGCTTTGTGAAATATCAGTTATCAAACTTATCAGAAAAAGGTATTTTAAAAACTCAGAATATACTAAGTTTGGTAACTTCAGTGCAACTTAAATGTGGTAATATTACATGCTTAATGCTGGGCTCTCTTGTTCAAGTCTATCCAACTTCACCTTCTAAGCAGTCGGAAGGTTTATTACCACAATGTAAAGTCTGATAAATAACGACAGCAGGAAGAAAAAGCAGTTTAATCTCACCTGATTGGACCCAGGGGGCGCGGTGACATATTGTTCCCTGATATTGTGACTTTCACCCCCTCCAGCCTCTCCTGTCTCCTCCTCTCCAGGTCGTGCCTCAAGTCCCCCGGGTCTCGAACCGGCTATCATCACATCATCAATAATATCAATTAAAAAACACCTATTCAGATGGAAATGTATCCGCAAAACCAATGAGGACGTTTTATCAACAGTCTCTACGGTGTAGTGTTTTAGGATGCCAAGTATGAGAGATGGAGTTTGTTGGGTCTCATCATCAATAACAATGAGACCAACTACAGGAAGGAGGTCGACCTTCTGACCACATGGCGCAGAGACAACAACCTCCTGCTGGATGTCAGCAAGACCAAGAAGAAGTTGTTGACTTCCAGAGAGGTCTCACTTCAGTGAGGACCTCTCCTGGACCATCAACACTGCATCACTGGCATTTCCTCCGCAAACTCAAGCGAGCAAGAGCCCGCTCACCAATCATGGGCACTTTCTACAGGGGCACCATTGAGAGCATCGTCACCAGCTGCATAACTGTGTGGGGTGGAAACTGCACTCACTACAACAGAAAAGCCCTGCAGCGCATTGTGAACTCCCCTCCCTGCAAGACATATACAACACCCCGCCGAAGAGCGACCATGATTGTGAGCGACGACAGCCACCCCGCACACAGTCTTCTCAGCCTCCTGCCCTCTGGGAGGAGATATAGACGCCTCAGTGCCCGCTCCACCAGACTAGCAAACAGCTTCATCCACCAGGCTGTCAGGAAACTCAGCTCTCTCCCCCCTCTCTCCCCCCCCCCCCCCCAAAAAAAAACCCTCTGGACTCTGAAGTTGCTGCCGTTTCTTTTTGTACATAGCATCTTTTTGCACAAAAACTCTGGACTCTGAAGTTGCTGCTGTTGCATTTTAGCACACCTTTCTGCACTACCAGACCACATCATATAACAATGTTTGCTGCTTGTGACATTCTTGCGTTTTTGTCTTGTGATCTTGTCTTGTGATATTGTTGCCGTTTATTGTTTTAGTGTTAGGAAAAATGTCCCCATCTGTTTCTTTTTCTTCTTCACCGTGGGATGGTGAGAAACGAACTTTCGATTTCTCTGCATGTCTAGTAAATGTGAACAAATTGACAAATAAAGATGACTTGAACTTGACTTATTCACCTGCAAGGGTCCTAGTCTGGAGAACAGAGGCTCGTCGTCGTCAAGCAGCGAGTTCATGTTTAAGCTGAAGCCACTGCAGAAAAAGACAGCCAGAAAGACATTTTGTTTTTTTACAACTTTACACATACAGTAATAATTATCACCTGAATTAATGCAGCACCTTTTAAAACAAAACTACAAGATTAAAACATTTCAAAACTACAAACGTAACAGTAAATAATGCAATTTAAAAGTACAAACGATACAGAATAACAAATCAAAATTAAATTAGCAAAATTAAAACTAGGAGTAACATTACTAGAAGAGTTCTGAACATGGGTTTAGGAACCAGAAGAAAGCCAGAGGATCACAGTCTCTTTTACAGAAAGACACTCGTCTCTTTTGACAATTTAGAAATTAGCCCACCACGTCTGTGTTTCATGCGGTGCATTCGCACAGATAATAAGTCTGTATTATACTCATATTTACTGACATTATCCCCGACATATGATGTCAAGACTGTTCTTTATGATTGCCAACGCAGCCAATAGAACCCAGAATCAAAGAGATGCCGATTCTCACGGGACTAATATTGTCACACAACCTCCGCGTTTGACAAAATATGGTAATTTGCGATGAAATTTTTACTTGACAAATTACAGCCATAGCAGATTCGCAGACACAAGATCACAGACAACCTCCGTAATTATAACAAATTAGGGGTTGACTGTTTCTCAAGGCAGATACCGATTATTAGTAGTTAATGAAACGATCACCGATATGCATTTACAGTGAAAATGAAAATCTTTAAGTCAAAGTTAGGATTTTGGAATGTTACAAACTCCAACACAACACTTTATTTATATGATTTAAGTAATTATTTAATAAATGATAACCTTTCAACATAATAGCCAGTAAGAGAGAGTCAGATAGTGTTGAGGGCGGGACATTAAGTCAGACTCAGTGGTGAGTGAAACACTTTAATTTGTTAACTTTATCGGTTATCGGGCAAATAAAACGCTGATACAGATAATCCGCAAACTGCCAAAAATCCCTATTACAAATTACTAGGAGGTCCCCGGGTAACACTAGTCCCGTGCGACTAGGGCTTAAGTTACTGTTGTAGAGCGTTAACCTGTACGTTTATAAATCTTAAATTTTGTACTTTTGATCTCCAAGTTTAAGAAAACTTGAATATTCAGCTCCGTCTGGACAGGATTATGATTACAGGATATGATCATGCACTAACTACCATTAGAACCACTTCGATCACCAAAAACAAGAAACACTATGGCCGTCTGTCACCATTCAACGTACCGGCTTGAACTGAACCTCTCATCCAACGTCAGCTCCTCCGTCTCTTCTTCAGAGTAGCCGCCCTGTTGGGGCGCTGAGAATCGCTCATTCAGGGTGACCCCATCATTTCGGAAATACTGCTCTGTGAAGGCAGACAAAAAACACTTTAAGAACCTAAATATGTCAAGTATTTGTGGTTCAATCACAATCCAACTACAGGCCAAGAAACACTTATGGTTCATGTGTTTTTATCCAAACCTGAATTTCTTTTCACACAGTTTACAAAAAAGCACACATTTAATTCTGTGAAGCAGTGAATCAGAATCAGAATAAGCTTTATTGCCATGTACGTTTACACACACAAGGAATTTGTCTTGGTGTCGTAAGTGCATGTCACCTTAAAGCAACACGCACAGACACACCGAGTCGCCATATGCGGCGCCAACCCAACTCTCTCTTAACTCTCGCAGGGACAGATACAGCAAGAAATGAGGAGAGGGGAGGGGAAAAAAAGCAGCTCTCAGACTATCCTCATAAAGATAAGAACAGTGTGGGAACAGGAAAAAACACCTCAGCACGTAAGCACACAAACAGTACATTTGCACTGCTACATACATAACACAACATAACAGAACATAACATAACATAAATGTACAGTTGCACATTTAGCGGCGAAGGCGTGGGACTGGGGGTATAGGATGGGGTGGGGGGGGGGTTTGACCTGCTGAGAAACGCACAGCCCGGCAGCCCCACTAGTGTCTCAGTCCGTAGAATGTTATAGCGATAACACAGCATGTTGCCATGGAGACACCCCTGAACAGTCCAGGACCGATACGACAATCAGCAGGCAGTGGGAAAGACGGGGGAGGACCAAGAGCGTCTCGCTTGCAGAGCCCCAACAGGGTGACTGTTTGTTCCAAGAAACGGCCTTGGCAAGGCCGTTCAGGATAAGGGGGCCGAAAGATTACATTTGTTTGGTCTACACGAATGGCTGCTCTAATTTAAACATCCATTCTATTGTTCATCCGATCAACTGGTCAATTTTACTTTCCAAATCCGTGACCTTCTTCATGATGGTATCCAAGCCGCGGGTCATTACCATGTTGTATTCCATCATGCGATTAATAGTCCCAGTTTGCGCACTGATCGCTGTTCCAACAGCTCCAGTCAGGCCAGGCAGCTTCCTTGGGCTTTGCACAGCTACCAGAGTCTTTTTAATTTCTCGATAAACCAGGGCCAAGCATCCTCCAATCAGCAGCAGTCCGGTTATCATGGTTCCGAATAGGTAGATATCCTCAACGTCCTCCACGGAAAGAGCAGAGAGACACACGACACACCATTTCTCCCAGCCGTCCATCGTATACCCCGCAGCAAACATTCCGTCAGGACATGCTGGCTCACCCGTACCAGTGCTCCTCCTCAGTGTAACATTTTATCAGGTTGTGACCCACAATAGAGCGTTTCACACACTGTAAAACAGGTTAATAACTAACTGTGTACTGATCAGACATACTCTGCCAATTTGAATGCCAAAAAGCATACGTTTTCAAACTCATTTCACTGCTGCAGGAAACCGCTGCTCTCGACACTCATTTTAAGATTTCACAGCTTCCGCCTGAGCCCCAGGAGAGTTCAGTGTATGAGCTAGGGCCGCCCCTCTATTAAACTAGACTGTGCAATGCTATTTAGTTGTAAACTTTGGCATAAATGAGTGAACAAGGCATTGATTTTTTTGAACGGTAAAATGTTATGTTATGGATCTTGAACCCAAATGGAGATTAAACTTGTTTGTTCCACTTTGCGGTATGTTTTCTAGTGTTAAAATAAATGAATTACCCAAAATGAGGATTGAGCATAAAACCAAACACACAACATGTAGATGTGTGCGTGCTGTGCTGACCTTTAACTTGGTGCACCAGTGTGATGATTTCCTGGGCAAAAGTCCCAGTGTGCATGGCGTTCTCCCGGTACGTCCCGGAGTGCTCCAGCATTGGCAGGAAGTCCAGACGCTGGCGACCCACGTTGACCAGGTCTAAAGAGAGCTGCCTGTCCGAGGAGTAGCACAGCGAGCTGCAGAGGAGAAGAAGAAGAATGAAACCAAGCCAAGAGGGAAAACCTGTTCCCATTAGGATGAGCTCTTACCAGAATGAAGTACACAGAAGATACGTTTTATTTACCAGTTCTTAAATTCTCACAACACATAGAAGCTGTTAGCTTAAACTGACAGTCATGCTTAGTTTCTACAGGAGGAAACACTGCATTACTTTAAAGAAATTTAACAGCTTTTTTATGTTTTAGATTGTGAAAAGCAGAGTTATGTTACCCAACTTGCTCTGTGTGGACGTATAAACATCAGGGACAAGGTCTGATTAACTCCTTTTAAAGTCTATTTGCCACCATTACTGTGGCCAGTAAAAAAACCTGATAAACTGAATATATAATTCATATAGTCTGAGCATATATTTGTGCATTTTAACCAAAAGACAGTTTTAAAAAGGACTTTCTGTCCCCATCACATTGGGAAAAAAAAAAAAAGAGAGAAATAAAATCTTTACCTTACCCAACAAACCTACCTTTCATGTGTTCCACGACTGACAATGTTTACAATAACTATATGTTGAATAAAAAGGGGGTTGTTCACCCCTGAAAGTACACAGATTCGTACAAATTCATAATCTTTTTATGGATGTTTAGAAAGGCTTAAAAAGGTAAAGCCGGAGGAGACCAAGATACCCCCTCTCTTTTAAACAGACAGGTGAGTTCTAGGTTGGGTGAAAGTTCACACTTCTTTTCGTGTTTGATCCATTAAATCTTCCGTTTTTGACATCTTTACTCAGTTCAGCAGATATACATTCGGTGGACTCCAGTCATGTTGTTTGAATTCCACGTGGAAAACTTGACATTTTTATCGGCCATCTTGTCCAATCTAGATCTGTGATCTTTGTTCAAACTTGACCCACAGTTCCTCCAGGATTTAACGGATCCTCTTTTACCTTTTGGCGCCACTTTGATTTCTTTTTTGAGCAGAATCTATTATGTTGTTCTTCATGATGTCAATTTCTCCTCTTCGCTGATGACACCTTACATTTCTACATTGATCTGCATGGATAATTCATGACTTCAATATCTCTTTTTCCGGTTTGATGCTTGTGAAAGTTGACAGCTTCAACCGCTCCATTTCACAGCACTTGCGTTTATATTCCTGGCTTGAATTTATCCTTATTTCAAATTGACAATATTTACGTTTATGGCTTCAATTTCTGCGTACACAGCACCGATTATGCTTCAACTTCCTCCATTTTCCAGATATGTTGACGCATATGTTCATGGCATCAATTTCTGATTTTTCCAGCACTGATGATGCGGCAATTTCTTCATCGACATTCATATTTATCTTCAAGGCTTCAATTTCATTTCTCCTTGTAATAGCACCGATCTTTTCTCAACTTCTAAGCATTGATTTTTTTGTTCGAGGAGTCACATTCTCCGCCTTTTAAGAGGATTAATATTTATTCTCATGGCTTTTTTCTCTCCTTTTGATGGCCCCGATGAGGCTGCAATCCATTGGTTGAATCCATATCCATTTATCATCATGATAGTAATGTTTATGGCTTTAATTTCTCAAATTATCTGTATTGGGGACATCTATGTTCTTGACCTCACACACATTAATGATGCTTTGATTTCTCCTTTTAACAGCATTGATGTTTACGTTCATGCTTCAATTCTTTAAACAGTGTGCATTCATTCTTACGTCAGTAAAGTATGGCTGGGGCTGTCAGGTTTGTCTTCTTTACCAGCTTCTCTGACAAGAAACTGAGATCCACAGCTCAAATTCTTCGATAAAAACAGCTGTAGGTGTGTTTGTTCATCCATCAATCCCTGTGCTAACAGTAAAGAAAAACAAGACTCCATGTTTGTCTGAACTTGAATGCGTCTCAGCATTCGCATTGTGGACATGCTTTGAATACTCTTACCGAAATGACACCTCAAACACGGTTCAGTATTTGGCAAATTCAGGCAGAAGTTCATCTTATTAAAGCCACAGGAACACTTCCGATACTCCCCGCTCATCTACAAGTGGTGGGAAATAGTGCCAGAACATTTTTTATTGGTTTGTCTCCACTTCCTCCCACTGATCATGTGCAGGTTTCCAAACATCAGATTTGGCATGTGGACAAACTGCTCCTGTCAAGCTCAAAAATGCTCTCAACTTCTTGTGAAATATCTCGATTCATGTTGTTTAAATATTCCAAACATTCCCCCCTTCATCGCAGAGCACTCAAGATTACTTTCTTCCTTTAACGATTTCTTTCTCTGGTGGGCTCGAGTGATATTGCTTTATCACAAGGCAAGCAATGTTGCTTAATTGCCAAAAGCTTGCACTTCTTTCAATCTTTATTTGACTTCCAAGTGACTTTTTTTTTTTCTTCTTCCAGGAAACAGACCTGTCCTTCAGTTTCAGTAGTGTTGGGGGTTTATTTCCTGGTCATGCTTCACAGACCGCAACTGAAATGTCTTCAAAGGAGTCAGAGAATCATAAACGACAACTGTGGACCTCAGCTCAACCAGAGGCAACATGTGTAGCATCAATAAGGAGGCGGTTAAACACAAAATGTGCAATACAGAGATTGTCGCATTTAGAGAGCTTTATCATATAATGATCTTTTTCCATTTTCTGTCCGAAACGATCCAAATCTTTTCGTGATGTCTTACCAAGACAACCTGAGTGATGACATATCCCTTCAAACATACTTCTCTATGATCATGTTTGCAGGGTGTGTCCTTTCACAGCTGCTTTTAGGAAAGCAAACTAGAGCAACAAAGAACCAACGCCTGGTTCCGATCCTTTTCAATATGGTCTTTGAGACGTTTCTTGCTTCGGAGAAGTCCACAGTGACTGTGTGATGGTCCACTTCTGCCGCCAACCTCTCTTCACTCACATCAGCATGATTTCAAAGTCTTGCTTTTTCTGTGATTTGCCTTTGGGGTGTGTGGCCATTTCTGAATCCTGTAAGAACCACCTTTCATGTGTCGCCTCTTCCATCTGCCTCCGGGCTTGCTGAGATGAAAGGCAAAAATACTGATTACAACTGATGACAACATACTCACTATGATGCTCTTCTGCTAGCCATCATCAGGTGTTCCCATGATCATCAATAATTGTTTTTTTGACAGATTTTCGAGGTGTTGTGCTCTCCTGTATCTTGCTTACCAGATCCTTCCATCTCATCAGTGCATTTGCATAAAGGTAATGTGAGAGTGGTTGACCAGTTAAAGTTCCCAGCTGTTGAGTGTCTCCTGTTATTTGTGTAGAATTATGAAGGAATGATTAGCAAGTATTGCTAGCTTGTTTATAATATGGTCACTTTCCCAAAGACAACCTCCAAGCCTAGTCAGAAATGTTCAACTGGGGTTTTGATTTCTTCAGGAGGTTTGAGTCCTTCCTTGGCTTCTATGCGTCTCTTCCTGGTGTCAATCCACGTTTTCATGTGAGGGCGACTCCGTTTCAGATGAAAATGTGTTGTAAGAACCTTCTGCGAGGCATCCTGGTCGTAAGATGCAACAGCAAATCTGGTAGATAATGGTTAGCAGTGCCTTACAGTATCCATGAGGGAACACATTTTAAGCAGATGTACAAATTGCAACACAACACAATCCAGTTCAATGACGATGCATGTTGTGTCCCGTAATTTTCAACAAGCCTCCACTCTCCAAGTGGCTGTTTCTTTCTTCCTTGTTCCTTCAGCAACTTTCCATGATTTCAGAAAGAGAAGTGTGAACTTTCCCCTCTCACCCTTAATAATAAAAAAAAAAATATATATATATATATATATATATATATACATATATATATTCTACCTGTTTTTGTTTACGGGTCGGCTCATGTCGACTTTGATGGTTAGCGTTTCCTCCGTTACAACCGTCATGTTGTTGGTCTTCTGATCGTTCCATGCTCGCGCCCTCTGACGGGGCATTTTAGGGTCTAAGTCATGCCTCTGTAAAGGCCGGTCCAAACTTCCAGGCCTTTGAGGTTCCCACTGTTGAAGTCTGTCTTCTTCTGCCCAGTCAGGCTCCCCTTCAACTGGATCCTCGTAAGAATCTTCCCTGAAGGCTCGGTACCCTGGTCTTTGCTCTTCTTCAGGAAGATCTTGGTAACCTTGGGAGGACTGCTGTAAGCGTGGTTGATTTCTGGGCGGTCCAGTCCTTCCACCCTGGCCGCGATTGAACTGCCCTCTCCCTGGGCGAGGACCACCCCTCCCCCTGTGGTTCACAGGACCATCTCGATTACCATATCTCAAGGGGTTTGGTCTATCTTGTGGCGCAGAGCTCCTCCTAGTTTCATGATAGTTGGACTCTCCCCATTTATCTTGAAAATGGCGTCCTCTTGCGTCTTCCCGATCCTCCAACCTGCTGTCCAACGCCCTGAAACGCTCCGGAGAGGAGCCCATTGGACGAGGACTCCTCTGTCGAATAAAGTCAGGCGCAAGGTCTTCGCGATCGCCAAATTGTTCCCAACGTGACGGCTCTCTGCTGCCTGTAATGCCATGATCGTGTTCAATGACGAGTGGTCCCGAGCGGCGAACGTCTCCACGGGGGAAGCTCCCCTGAGTGTCTCCTCCAAACCTATCTCTGGGTGTGTCCACTGAGTAACGCTGTTGCCCAAAGTCCTCCTCATTCCTGTACCTGTGACAGCATAAGAGGAGGTGACATGGTTCAACAATTATTCATGCTTATTATACAACTTCACATCTGGTTTTAAATGTACACTTTAAATTAGCTTTTGAGTTATCCCACAGCCTAAATCAAATATCTGATTTGCTTATAACAGAAGTTTTAAAGGCAGAAGTAATTTTAAAACTTGTTGTTTTAATTAACAACTAGAATGTGTTCAACATAAGACGTGCAGAATTTTTAAAGGATCGGAAGAAGTTGCAAAGCAAGAGAACTTTAAGCCATGCAGACTACTAGTTAGACTGGTATTATGTTTTCTGGAAAATAAGTTCTGCTGACAAACTGCGAGCAATTATGCTCTAAAGGAAAATTAGAAAGATGGGAATCCTCTGGATTCTTCGCTTCCTTGCAACAGTGCTGCAAAGCATTTTGCTTAAAATTTACCCAAGGTGAGTGGAGTCATCCATTTGTCTTCGTTGCCTTTTAAAGGGGGGGGTCCTCTCGTGATGTGAATCCTCTCTTCGTCGGTCTCTATTGGGACCCTGTGTGCTCCTCCTCCCTCTTTCCCTACCTGCTCCCCCTCTTTGGTCATCCAACCTTGCGTTGGGACTTTGGTCTCTGAACCTCCCTCGACCCCTGCCCTGCTCCTCTCTCTTCCATCCTATCCCCGGCTCTCTCTGCTGGTGGTCTGAGAGAGACTTTGGCGTCAGCGGCAATCTTTCCCTGGATATCCTCGGAGGCGACTGGGGCAACCTCGCTCTGTTTTCAAAACGCTGGAAGAGTTCTTTAAACCCTTCTCTGCGTCTAGCTCCCTCAACTTCTCCATCATGCAGTGGAGAAAGCCTGCGGTCGTCACCAAAGCCCATCACATCAAGATGGGGCGATGGTGGCCTTCGGCGATAAAACTCCTCCTGGTTTGGGTGGCGATGATGCACAAACTGATGGTCATCTGGGAAGGGAGGGGCTCTTCTCTGGCCTTCAGGGTACATGTCTTCCCTGGAGTAGTCCCAGTGTTCTTCGGGATCTCCTCTAGGGCGGTGGCTCCTGTCCGACGGATTCCCGTCCAGTTCTGCAAGGACTTTGTGAGGATCAAAGTCTGGTTCCTCCCATGGGAACCTTCTGGAAAAGTAAATAATGGAAGAAAAAAAACCTCACGTCACCACAGGAATCAATAAATCAGCATTCACGTTGGTACTCAGATCTTGTGAGACACAAATATAAAAATGGCGATGCATTTACCTGTAACTCGGCGATCCAGGCCGTGGCCTTGACATTTTGCCAACCTTTAAAGGAAAAGAGTTTTTCGTTTCAAGATTAAAGCTGCAGGAAAAATACAACACACACCACAGTACATGCAGTTATTACTTAACTACTTCATCTAGTTAAGAGAATACTTTTCTTCTTTTATTTTACAGAGTATGACTGACGATTAGCTAGACTGTCTAGTTTCTGTCAACAGTGACCAGAGTCAACAACAAAAGGTTCAACTCTATTGGCATCCAATTCTAGAATTAAAAATGAACGTGTTATCTGTATAATAGAGGACGCCTGTTTTAATAAGTGAACCTGAATAATCCTCAAAGCTTGAAACTCAACAGCAACAGGCTGTGTTTACGATGTTATTTGGAGATTTGAGGCTGCTCAAAAAGAAACAATAATCAAATCCAATTAGCTGTTGTCTCTAAAATTACCCTCGTTGAAATACATGTACATAAAAAAGGGCTGTGCGTTAATTTAATATTAAAGTTTCTGCAGAATTATATCATATTAACTAATCTTATTGTTGTGAAAGTTATGTATTATGTTTTTGAGTAAGCTTTCATTAAATAACGACTACGTTTTTTGAGTTCTGAAAGTCTCATAGTACATCACGATGAAAGCCACTTCACTAGTTTGTCATACTGTTTGCAATATCATATTACTGATATCAAATATGCTTATAAATATTGTGATAATTGATTCTAATCATATTGCCAAGTTCTGCCTTAATATTGTTGCAAAGCTGCACTTGTTTTAGCTATGGTAGGTGAACTTAATAAACTGGCAATTGAATGCATGACAGGGAGTCTTTCAGATTCACATTAATCTTCAGTTTATAGCTGCACAAATGAATATTAGATGCAGATTGATCAGAGTTTCTTTAATTGGTGGCTCTGATTTAGATGGTAAGGCTTACGTTCAGTTTAGTGTCACAAATTATTTTCCCAAATGATGAGGGTCTTATTTGAGACTAGGTTAGGGTTAAGGTTAGGGTAGCACAGGTGGTTTAGCAGGTTCATAATTAATTAAGGACATTGTATGGGGAATTTGGCACACTAAACTGCACGTATACCGATAATTTATTAGTGTCATTCTCATTTGTAATGACATGTCATGTCAAATATTACGTACATTTTTGGATGTGTACCGTTACAAACTATCATTACAACTCGGATCCCTAACCTTAGCTTTGCAGCCGCCCTGAGTGAGCACACTAACGTTAGCTAACTTTAGCTACAAGCTCTGCTGAGTTTATGGGAATGCTTTTACTGACCGTGCGATAGCCCATGGTGAGTATTATAATATAATATATTCCCCAAACCGTCAAAACATAACCAAATTGTCCAAGCAAAACAGCTTTAACGTAGCTATAACTGGCTGCCGCTAAAGCTAGCAGGTAGCTAGCTAAGGTTACAAAGTGGTCTTACCTTTGTCCTCGACACGCGCCAGGCTACCGCGACTAACGTTAGCTGAAGCAATGACAACCACACAAAAAAAACCCGCAATATAACCGTTTGTAATTTTACAATAAAGCCCTATTTATTACCAGATATAACCCAAAGCTAGCTAAATACGTTCCGTTTTTCTTTAACGTCTGCAAGAAAATGTCTGTTGACGCCGCGTTGTGATCCGAACAGAACTTCCGCCACGGTCTTTTCAGAATAAAAGTAATTTAGTTTTTTTCACAATATGAAATGACAAATATAACAAACCTAACATAATGTACAACACCCAGTGGGCTTAGTTGAAGCTTCCACCTAAATAATGTTAACATTTCTCAATATTGTAAAGAACACAAAATTAACATACAGAAAATATTATAACTACGTAATAGTGATGGAAAAGTAATAATAACAAAATAAGAACAACAACAATACCAAAAATAAAAACAGAAAATATGAGTGTTAGATGTGAATGTGTGTGTGTGTGTGTGTGTGTGTGTGTGTGTGTGTGTGTGTGTGTGTGTGTGTGTGTGTGTGTGTGTGTGTGTGTGTGTGTGTGTGTCACTATAAATAAAACAAAAAAGTAAAATAAATATATGAAACATGCATACATGGACAACAATACATTGGGAAAGCAGTTATCTCTTTCTTTATGTTATGTTTATATGACTTTAAAGTATCTAACTATCAATCTATCTATCTTTCTGTCTGTCTGCCTGTCTGTCTGTCTGTGTGATATACTGTACAATAGTTT
This sequence comes from Zingel zingel, assembly GCA_023566125.1. Taxonomy (NCBI): domain Eukaryota; kingdom Metazoa; phylum Chordata; class Actinopteri; order Perciformes; family Percidae; genus Zingel; species Zingel zingel. The sequence continues at coordinate 3,014,743 of CM042335.1, read as the reverse complement.
GTAATTTTTGTGCTATGGTTATTTGCCAACATGTAACATAAAACAATGGATTAAGACTATTCATGTGTTCAGATAACAGATCCTACCTATGTTAGACTATTTCCACCAGTAAAAAAAAGGATGAAAAGTTGTGAATGATAGAAATAAAAATGATGACTTAATGCTCATCATCTTGACATAGTATGTCAAATGTTTGATTTATGTCATAAGTTTGACTTAACATTTGTTCTCCTTTTCTTTTCCTGGCTGAAACATTTATAAAGACCTTTGGCTCAAACATTTACAACAATGGACTTTAAAGAGCTTTTAGAGTTTGGCTAGCTGGCTCAACCGCAACCAAGAAAATAATAGCTCAACGCTGACCCCCCCCCACTCGCTGGTTGGTGTATTTTCTAAACATAGTTATGCTTGAGCTCTCTACATCAAGGATTAACAAAGCCAAATCATCAACTATAGACCTATGGGAAAGCACAGCAGCACAGTTATTAGTCCTAATGACCTCAGCATCACAAGAAGTAGAGGAGAGTGACTAGGCAAGGTGGGATTTCTGTTTTGTTTTGTTTTCCCCGAGACCGCAGAGGGTGGGGGGGGGTTCTTGTTTGATTGTAGTTGTTTGTTCTGTATGTTCTATGTTAAAAAATATAAAAATAATAAAAACTTGATCATAGTCATGTATAGTGATGTAGAGAGGTTCCTTATTTCCTGGAGAGGCATCACACGTTTTATCTCTTCCTTCTATGCATTTCTATACTCTCTTAGTCCAGGTGATATTACAAGCATTGCACAGAAGTGGGAGAAAGATCTCGACACGGAGTATATTGAGGATGACTGGCAGGAGACCATTGAAGTATTTAAATCCACCTTTACATGTAATAGATGGAGAGAGACACAGTATAAAATATTACACCATCTACACATAACTCCTTACATACTAAATAAGATGGACCGTCAGGTCTCACCTTTGTGTAACAAGTGTCATAGAGAGATTGGAACATATTATCATTACTTCTGGCAATGTAAATTGATAAAAAGATTTTGGGGTACAATTTCATAGGAACTAAGTGGCATCTTTCATGCGAAAGTTAAGAGGGACCCAGGCCTTTTCATTCTTGGCCTCCCCTCAAGGGAGGTGACTCTAACCCGTTTAAAGTTCAAACTATGCGACAAATTGCTATTATTGGCTAGAAAATGTATTTTAATTAATTGGATCAATGATAAACCACCTACTGTCACATTATGGTATAGGGAAATATTCAGGGTCCTCCCTCATGAAAGACTTAGTGAAGTTGCAAAGGGTGACGAGAGGTCTTTCAATGGAATGTGGGCTCCTCTGTTTAACTACCTACCTGAGGAGTTGACTTGCCTGTGATGAGGGGTCAGTTTTCCCTAAAATGGCCACGCCCACCTGGGATAAATCCATAAGTGCCTTCTCTTGTACTGTGTTTTTTTTTTTTTTTTTTTTATGTTTTAACTCCGCTTGATGTATCACTGCTTACTTTTGTAGAATATGGGCGCCGCTGTGATTATGGCTACACAAATGGACAATGTGTGTGTATGCAGAGCAATATGGAGAGAGGCTCTAATATGTACTGTGAAGATGAAGGGGGAGCAGTAGATTTTCCTGCTAAGAATAGATGGATGGCAATATATATATATATATATATATATATATATATATATATATATATATATATATATATATATATATATATATATATATTATTTTTTCTTCTTTTTTTCTTTCTTATCTTTTATCTATCTCTGTTACTGACATGATGGCAACATGTATAACTTGTGTTTGTTACAACAACAAAAAAAACTGATCATAAAAAAAGAGCTTTTAGAGTCCCAATACTGGCTGTCCGGAACCACCAAAATACCACATTCACTACCTTTATAAAACAAATAGATGGTTTACAAAGTAAGATCAGTAATCAATAGATTACCTTCAATTAAATACCTGACATTGGCTCTTAGAGTAATGTTGAACTAACAGGTCACACATTTAGTTTTAATTTGAAAGATGAAAGGCTAAACAGGAAGTTGTCTTGTGTTCCTAATAATTTGTGATTTTCCAGTCAATGTAATAGCCTAAATGATCTGATAACTTCAGAGCAACATACATCTGTGTAGGAATCGCAAGTAAAAATAAATTATTCACTTCAATTTTTGCAGATCAGTTTTAATTTCGGTGCAGCGTAAATTTAACACACAGTGAGATAAAATGGTAAATAAAAGTGGCTGCATTAGCCCTACACTACATTTGTCATTTCATAAGTCACTTGTTATGAATGTCAAAGATTAAACATCTTATACAGTTTTGATGCTTTCTAACATTTCCCTTCATTTCATATCCTCAACCCAAAACATTTGTTTATTTATCCAGCTCACTGACACAAATGACTTGATGAAGTTTATTGTTCTTTTTCAGCAGTTATCCATGCACCACATCTACAATGATATATTCCACCAAGCTGCAGTGTCACAGTAATATTAGGATAAACATTATGTCCTTTATGTTTTACTTCATATACAAGGGAACCTCGGAGACCCCCTTACGATGAGCTTCAGCAGAATCTGGAGGAATAATGAGCTAACATGGAGAGAGGGAAGCCGGCAGGTGAGTAAAAACATAAAACAAAGTGCTGAAGGTTGCAGCAGTGATTGAGAACACTTTTCCCCTCTCAATGTGGCACCTTGGAGGAGCAGTAGAGCCACCTTTCCCCAACATGTAGGTTATTAAAGAACTTGCTTTTCAACAATTCCCACCCACCCAGAAAGTCCCTGCGACTGAGATCATACTTTCAGCCTTTAACATACAGATGCAGAAATAAGCTGTGGGCCCGTTACGACTCCGCACCAGCATCACTACCACCAGCTTACTTGCCACCTTCAATTAAACAAGTTTAACAGATTTCTATAGAAATATGCATCAATTGCGTGCAACAAAGGTGTTAAATTGTAGACTGACCTCAGTATTATTTCTGGAAATTTGGAAGGTTTATAATGGCATGAGGAGGCGTTTTATTATACTACACTTTGTAATTTTTGGATTCAAAAATGTTTTGTTTTGAGGCAGAGCAATTGCATTCATTGAATTAAAAAACTAAATGTAGTATTCTTCCCCAGAAGTACATACCTGTCACCAAACCATAATATAATTGAGCAGTTAAATAAATAGAACGTGATTTTCCAAATTCACATATCACATTTTTTTTAGGCAAAATAAACTCAAAGCATTACATTGGAAAAACTGAAATAATTTTAAAATAAGTTTTTCACCAGAATTACATGTCAGGCACCAAAACATAATGCAGGGAGGTCAAATTCAAAGAAATCTAACTGAATATTTGAATAGATAAAATAGAATGTGATTTTCCTTGAATACTAAAAAAAATGTACAGAGTTTGGTTAGTGGCCGTTCCTAATAAAAAAGGAATTTAGTTTACGCCACCAAAATGATATACCTGGCATCAGACCATAAAGGATGGATATACAATTTAGAATAAATATAATTGAACAGTTGAATAAATAGAAAATGATTTTCCCTAAATACACAGAAAATTGTTAGTGACTGGCCAATTTTGTTTAAGGTGGGGTTCTGCTGGGGGAGTTTGGACTTATTACCTCAGTATGTATACAATCCTGGCTAAGGCCCTGATCATCCACACAGTAAAACTGCAGTTTTTGTGGCCCTTGAGAGTCTGTGTTCCTTGGCAAAGTTGCATGGTTTGTCCTCACATATTTTGCAATTTTATCCCCTCATGGCCTTCTGACGTGCCCGATTAGGTGCAGCAATCAACACAGACTTGCTCAAAGAATATTTGTAGTTCTTATAACCATTCTTCCAAGATCTTTTAGTGGAAAAAGAGCCTTTAAAACAGCAAAAGTGCACATGCTGGATGAACCACAGGAAAAGCACAGAAGACGGGTTGTTTTGACTGCGCAGAGGTTTAAGGCCTCAGAGGTGATGAGCTGTTTAACACCAGACTCTGTTCTGAATTGGTGAGGTATATTTGAGTTGGTGGGGGGAGATAGAAGCGTCTTCAGAGCAGTGAAACACACAACTACTGTAAGTGCACACTATAAACTGCAGCTAGCGTGGTTACAGTCAGTGCCAGACAAATACACATCACACTGTGTCAATATTTTCCCGACCTGCAGATAAAAAAGGACATTGACATATTTTTTTTTCCCCCGGCCCAGGTTTTTTTCATGTCCTCGCTGTGGATTGTTGCATCTCCACAAAACGTCCCATCGATCAAGTGACGAGCAGCAGAAAAACCAAAGCGACAGGCTAAGTGTTACGCATAATCAGCGGGTTTATAATATCAATCGGTGATGGGGTTTTTCTCCAGCGTCAGGGCGGCAGGAAATCTACAGCAGACTGGGTTTTTTATAGAAGTAGGCGTCGCTGTTGGCGGTAGAGCAGGTCAGAGGTGAGATAAACATCAGACACACTGACAGAAAGAGAGAAACTGCCACACACTGTTCAAGTACACGGCTACAACCATTAACAGCTCAACTAGCTAGTCCTTACTGAAGATGCTACACAGGATTCACACAACAGTGTGTGTTTTTACGGCTTCCCCTCCAGATAAACTGCTACAGAGCCGCTCCCTGACTCCTCCACCCAGTCAGATTTATTTACAGAGTTTTACAAAAGCAAGGATGAGAGACTAAAGCGGGAGATATTTGAATGATATTTTGTGGCAGTGCAGCTGGGCAATACTGGCTCCAACAGGAACAGACGTGGAGGAGATGGTCTGATTTCAGAGAGTTGGTCATTAAAAGATTAAGTCCGATGTCAGGGGATTTTGTGAGTTGTCTTAAATGCAAAATAAATGTAATCTGCAAAGGAAAAGGTAACTTGATGTGTGCAGATTTGGGCATTGACCCTGAATCCTTATAATATTAAGTTTTATAACATGAACAAAGTGTTTCCTTAGTTTACAGTCGCTTTACTTTCCTAAACATTTTCATATGACAAACATGCAACAATGCTGCTCCCCCTCCCTTTTCTGTCATTTAACCATGTCTTAAATATACTTCACATGATTTGCATGATTTTGTCAAACTGCGTTGTGTTTGTGAGAGTCAGAACTGCCCATTTGCACTGCCTCAAAATGTGGCCAGAAGCTTAGCTGTTATGCGATGTTTGGTATTACAGATGTGAAATTAGTTGTTCAGCATTTGTTCCTTTGTGGAGATGATTGTTGTTGTTGTTGTTGCGGTCTTTTGGTCGGTTCCTCCTGTTTCTACAGAACTTGCGTGCTCCTGAAAAAGCCCTGAGAGAGAGAGAAAGAAGACAAAATGGAAAACTGTTCAAACCAGGCTTCAAGTTGTGTTTTGAATCAGTGATGCATTTCTGATTCAGTTAAACCCATCATGTCCTACACAGCAGAGTGACTTGGGAAACTGTGTGAATGCTCAACAAGCTAATTAACAACAAAAAGTGAATGAGCTTCCTGTTATCATTGGCCATTCTCTTTTATCTCTAGGGTCTTTTATACTTTGTTTCCTCTCTACCTATGTGAATTTCCCCATAGTGGGATTATTAAAGGATTTTGAATCTTGAATTAAATTCCATCGGATTATTTTCACTTCATGTATAATATTCTGTCCGGCAGCTCAAACTGGCTCATTAGAGACATTTAAGCTTTAAAGGTCCAGTGTGTAACGTATTTAGTTGTTCATTATCAAAATCTGCGTTGCCCGTTCACAAACTTGTCCTTTATCATGAATATTTACCACCACTATCAATTCCAAGTATTCCTTTTGGCTTGAAATTTTACATTTGCGTTTGCATGAACTGGGGTAGACGCTCCATATTCATGCTCCATCTTGAAATACGTTAGCCGGTAAGGGACATACAGGACATACTGCTCCTCCTTTCACGTTTTCGCTGTCACATGATAAACTCACAGGTGCTGTTAATGCTGCTAATGGGTACCGTAGCTTCCCGGCCCCGGCAAGTTTGAAGTAGAGATGTTCCGATCAGTATCGGCTCCGATACTGCCTAAAACGCTGGTATCGGTATCAGGAAGTACTGGAGTTTATGCACCGATCCGATACCACGTAATAAAGCCCTAAAGAAAATCTACGTTAAAGTAGTTGATTTATGTTCTTTTTCCGTTATAACTGACTGCCAAACTGAATAATAAAAGAAAGTTCTGGGGCGTTCATTGTTTGTGTTTGTTCATATTTCACAAAGAGTTTAACCTGAGCCAGACTGACAACAAAGATAGAAATCATATCACATCCATACAGGGATAGTAGTATACAGCTGTTATACATCATATCATCCATACAGGGATAGTAGTATACAGCTGTTATACATCATATCATCCATACAGGGATAGTAGTATACAGCTGTTATACATCATATCATCCATACAGGGATAGTAGTATACAGCTGTTATACATCATATCATCCATACAGGGATAGTAGTATACAGCTGTTATACATCATATCACATCCATACACGGATAGTAGTATACAGCTGTTATACATCATATCATCCATACAGGGATAGTAGTATACAGCTGTTATACATCATATCATCCATACAGGGATAGTAGTATACAGCTGTTATACATCATATCATCCATACAGGGATAGTAGTATACAGCTGTTATACATCATATCATCCATACAGGGATAGTAGTATACAGCTGTTATACATCATATCATCCATACAGGGATAGTAGTATACAGCTGTTATACATCATATCACATCCATACACGGATAGTAGTATACAGCTGTTATACATCATATCATCCATACAGGGATAGTAGTATACAGCTGTTATACATCATATCATCCATACAGGGATAGTAGTATACAGCTGTTATACATCATATCATCCATACAGGGATAGTAGTATACAGCTGTTATACATCATATCACATCCATACAGGGATAGTAGTATACAGCTGTTATACATCATATCATCCATACAGGGATAGTAGTATACAGCTGTTATACATCATATCACATCCATACAGGGATAGTAGTATACAGCTGTTATACATCATATCATCCATACAGGGATAGTAGTATACAGCTGTTATACATCATATCACATCCATACAGGGATAGTAGTATACAGCTGTTATACATCATATCATCCATACAGGGATAGTAGTATACAGCTGTTATACATCATATCATCCATACAGGGATAGTAGTATACAGCTGTTATACATCATATCACATCCATACAGGGATAGTAGTATACAGCTGTTATACATCATATCATCCATACAGGGATAGTAGTATACAGCTGTTATACATCATATCATCCATACAGGGATAGTAGTATACAGCTGTTATACATCATATCATCCATACAGGGATAGTAGTATACAGCTGTTATACATCATATCATCCATACAGGGATAGTAGTATACAGCTGTTATACATCATATCATCCATACAGGGATAGTAGTATACAGCTGTTATACATCATATCATCCATACAGGGATAGTAGTATACAGCTGTTACACATCATATAACATCCATACAGAGATAGTAGTATACAGTTGTTAAAACATAATAAAATATATGACACACTGGTATCGGATCAGTACTCGATATCGGCCGATACGCAAGTTCAGGTATCAGAATCGGTATCGGGAAGCAAAAAATGGTATTGGGCCATCTCTAATTTGAAGAAGGAAACATGGAGGACCACACGTATTTAAAATCCAAATTTCAGGAACAAGAGTCTTCTTCTTCTTCTTCGCACAGAAAAAGGATTTTGAAAAGAGCAAGAGACCGGCTTTTTGAAGCGTGAAGGCTACCGTAGCTGTAATACGTACTTTGAACTGCGTGGTGCGAGAGATTTGATTGCGATATATATATGATCTCAACGCTAGATGGGAGAAATTCCTACACATTGGACCGTTAATGCAACCTTTATTCATTTCTGTGGCTGCTTGGGTAAACAATTTGATGCTTGAAGAACGGTTGATGATGCGATTTAATATTATTTATTTAATTATTGCAGAGGGGCACTGATGGCATCCTACAACCGTTGCTACAGGCTGAGCAGTACTAATCACCACCAGTTAACTGATTTTTATAGTAGAGCTGCAACGACTTGATTAATCGACCAATCGATTAGTCGATCGACAGAAAAATCATCGCCAAATATTTTGATAAAAGCAGAAGAATAGAAGTAATTTTTAATGCAAAAAATAAAATAAAATGCAGTTTTTAGCCTCTCAGATATGAAGGTTTCCTGCTTATTTCTGTTTTATATCATATTAAACTGAATATCTTTGGGTTTTTGTTGGAATTTTAGGCTTTTAGTTGATAGGACAGCTTAGACATGAAAGGGGAGAGAGAAGGAGAATGACATTCAGCTAAGGGCTGCCGGTCGGAATCGAACCCCCGGCAGCTGAGGCGAGGACTGAGCCTTTGTATATGGGCGCACGTTCTACCAGGTGAGCTGCCCAGGCACCCTAACACAAGATATTTAAAGACATCACCTTGGACTTTGAGAAACTGGGATGGACAATTTTCAAAGTTTTCTGACATTTTATTAACCAAACGATTAATTGAGAAAATAATCGTCAGATTAAACAACGATGAAATAAATTGTTAATTGCAGCCCTATTTGATGGGTACAGGAGATGGAGGGTTTCTACCTGGCTACTGGACGTCCAGTTTGCTCGGGCCGACGCTGTGGATAAGCTGGGAGGTTTCAGAGGCGGCGCTGTACGCTTGAATCAGCAGGTTCTTGTTGAGGTCTCCGACCCCGCTGCCGGCCTGCAGTTTAGGGTAGGGGGGCGTTTCCCCGCCCTGTCGCTGTCCACGACCGTGGGCGTCCAGCTCCATCAAGTGCTCCAGGGGGCAGCCGTCTGTCCCCTCTGTGAGCGGTGAAAACTCATGAACACTCGGCTGCTCGTCCCTGGACACAGGACTGATGGAGACAGATGGAGAACTTAAAGACACAATGATGACAGAGACAGGATGTTCTGTTAATTTGCACTTTTCAAAACACAGCTTCAGTATTGAAGGTTTCGTCTGGCTTGCGTTATGAGCTACAAAATGAGAGATCTGGGAAAAATGAGATCTGGGAGGAAGCAGTCTCCATGTTTGGGTAAATGAATCTTTCTTCCTTCATCTCAGACACCCTATTCAAACGTTTGGATGAGCAGCACAGGACGACAATGAGATGCACGACTGGAAGAAAGAAGCCAAAAAGGCTGATTGGTATGTGTGGAATCATCTCAATGCAGACAACACTTAGCAGACAATGTACAAATGTACAAGCAGTAAGAAAAAAAACACAAAAACCTGTGATTCCTTTCGTTAACCTGACCAAAAAACATGCAGACTCAATGCTAAAAATGATGCCGGGTTTCAAAAATGAAGTTCTACAGTGGGAACAAAACCAGAGACAGTTATAAAAAAAAAAAGAAAGACACATGGAGAGTCAAAACAGAGACAAACAAAAAGGTCTCACCTGACGTCCATGGACTGGACTCCATCAGACAGCTCGTCCACAAAGCTCTTATTTTCCAGGGGTCCCAGCATGACGGGGGCCTCAGCTGGAGTCGGGGCGTCCTCCTCTGAGGGAACCGCAGCCTCGGGCCTCATGTCAGACGCTGCCACACACAGTGTTGTTTAAAAGTTAGTTTTCTGGGAGATTCAGTGGGGAGTATTATTATAATAGAGCCGCTGTAGGTCTGACTTAGGAATCTCTAACAGGAGAAGCTTGCCGAAAACAAAAAGACTAAAGAGATAAGAATATATTGATCACCAGAGGAGAAATTCAGATGTTGCAGCAGCGACAGGACAGAAATAATAAGTACAGATAAATAGAGAAACATTAACAACAAATAACTAAAGGCATATGAAATAAAAATAAGAATGGAATAAAAAAAATTGAAACGATAGCAACTCAAAATAACAAGGGGAGTATTTAAATAAATAAAAAAAATAAAAAATAAAAAATAAAAATTACGTAGGAAAGCAAATAATTAGTGGAATTAATACAAAGGCAAATAAGTAACGAAGCAAATTAAAACAAAAATATTAATGTATGTCACATTTGATCAATTCATTAATGCCTACATTTTATTATTTTTGGTACATTTAATGGCTTATTCCTTCATCTATTGAATCATTTATTTTTTATATTTTTGGTACATTTAATGGCTTATACATTCATCTATTGAATCATTTATTTTTTATATCTTTGGTACATTTAATGGCTTATTCATTCATCTATTGAGCCATTTATTTTTTTAATTTTTCGCTTCCGGCTGCAGCAGTAACTGGCTGCTTGTTAGTCACATTACTTTCTAGATCATTTCTTTGGCAGGTTTTGTAACTCATTGTGTCTCACCTCCTCTGAATCCGTCTGTGCTGATAAAACAGCAGTAATGTAAAGCCAGTTTGGGTCAGAGAGTTCAACAAATGCTGCAGTGTACTTGGTGTTGGTGTTACTGCCTTTAAACCAACAGGAGGTGCTGTTTCCCTGCCTATATAACACTGCTGAGTCACACTGCAGCGGACACGCATCTCATTCAATTATATAGAAAACTAATTATACTGCAGGAACGAGATTAAACTTCCCATCCAATTAAACAAAACATAAACAAAACAGGGTGGATATGGTGAGTCAATAAGTCGTGCAGTAAGTAACAGAACCAAATAAATAAAAAATAAAGGAGGGGGGTGTATCTAACATTCACCTGCAACACCAGACAGAGGCTCAACTTCACTCTTCCGGGTTCTCTTCATGATCTCCTCAATTCTCTGTGAAAACACACAATAAACCTTTATTTTTATAATAGTTTGCACCATATTTTTAATATGGGTCACAGTTTTAAGATGGTCGATAACGGCGTGTGAGAAAGGCCATTTGCTCCTTTGACGTTAGTCTACTGTATATCCACAACGTTCCACTTCCGGTACACCGGGAATTACGCCGATGGCACTCTGTGAAGGAAGGTCTGGCAATGCGAGACTACATTGATGTAAACTCTATAATTTAGGAAACAGACATATACGTTTAGATCTGTGGTACCTTCTTCCTCTGCAGTCTCTCCTGCTCCTCCTGGATGTGCAGCAGCTCTCTTTCCTGCCTCTTCCTCTCTGCCTCTTTCTGGGCTCGCAGGAATGCCTCCTCCCTCTGAAAAAACACCCAGAAAACATCCAATCAGTCACATTTATCTTTCCGTAAAAGGGGAGTATCGTTAAGTTGTAGTTGCACATACCACCTTAAATTAAACGATGCAATCAAGAAAACGCTGCATCTGTCCCCAGACTAAAAATAGGACACTAATCTTAGTTTTACAAGGCAAGGCAGCTTTCTTTATATACCACATTTCAGCAACAGGGCAATTCAAAGTACTTTACACAAAACATTAAAGAGCAGTTAAAAACAATTAAAAAAACATTTGTTTAAGAGAATATAAAAACAGCTAAAATACGATGAGAATAAAAGTTACAGTGCAGGGTAAGAAATATTAAAATACTTTAAAAAGGCAGCATCAAACAATAAAGTCTTCAGCCTTAATTTAAAAGAAGCTTTTTGCAGCTTCTTGGGAGTTTATTCCTGATATGTGGAGTATAAAAACTCAAAGTGGCTCAATGATACAGTTTCCTGTGTTTATTTGACCTGACCTCTCGGTCCAGCTGATCCTGCATGTCCTTCCATCTCTGCTCCTTCTGCCGTCTCTCCTCGTCCTCCCTGTTCCTCCTCTCTTCCTCCCGCCTCACCCTCTCCTCCTCGGCCTGCAGTGCAGCTCTCTCCTGCCTCTCTTTCGCCTCTTGCTGCCTCCGCAGCTCCTCCTCCGCCCTCAGCCTGCAGCAACACAGCAAGGTACACCATACAAACCTGCGTTAACTTAAGAATAATCAGATGTTGTCAAAGTGTTGATAGAGAGGAATTTTGGTGTTTTGGAGGTTGATTTTTGTAATGTTCATTAGCCTGTTAAAACTGGACTGAAGATAATATTTTGGACCAATTGATTGTTAAAAGACTAAGTTGGAGACTAATTTGGTCATTGTCCATTACAGATCATCCTATGTCTGAAATTGTAACTGTGATAGTTTTACTTTGTAAATTAACACTGATTTGTATCCAAGAATGAATACTGAAATACTGGAAAAAGCAGCTAAAAAGACAACTTCCAGTCGGATTTGTGACAAATCTCAACTACACATTTAAACCAGAATCAGAATCAGGTTTATTTCCAAGTATGTTTTCACATACATTGGAAATTTGCCTTTGTGTTTTGGTGCGTAACAACGAACAACAAGTACGACAAAAGTCAAGAATCATAAATCTAAAATAGAAAAAATTACAATAAAAAATATGAAAAAGATATTAAAAGATATGTAAGATATATGTTTTTAAAATAATTAAGATTTGGTTATTTTTATAACTAACATCACAATATACTTATACAGTGTTTCCTCTATGCTGATTTTGTTGTGGTGGCCCACCATGGCAAAATTTCTGCCACCACAGTATCAAAAATAGGGCTGTACAAAAAAATGTAGTCGCGGTTGCCTTTTAAATTATCCTGCCGACATAATGCACTGCCACTCACATTGCAATTTAACAACAAATAGAACTATTCAGAAGTTATTGGGCCCGTCCAGTTAAACTGGATGTTGTTGTTGAATGTTGTTTTTCGGACAGACCTTCCCCCACTGCTAAAAAAAATCCTAAAGGAAACACTGCTTATATCAAAATAAGATTTGTTTCTTCCATTTCACCCAGACTTAGCTTAGGCTTTTAAGTGTGCACAATCATACACTAACACACATGTAAACGTGCATTTTACGGCTGCAACTTACAGTTATTTTCATTGGTAATTACATTTTAAAAATGCCAGAATATAGTGAAGAATCCTCATCACAAAGTCCCAGATCCAAAGATGATGTCTTTTTTGTCTCAATATCTTTGGATTTTGGGTTATTAGTCAGTTAACTATCACTTAAAACAAATAAATACAACAGATCTTCACACTCGAGAAGCTGGAGCTAAGGAATGTTTGGCATTTTTTCTTGAAAAATGACGATTAACTTAAATGTATAGCTAGTTTGTTTCAGCTCAAATGGACCCCCACCTCTCCTCCTCCTGCCGTTGTCTCTCCTCCTGCTCCTTCTGCAGTCGGGCCAGACGTCGTCTCTCTGCCAGCAGTCGGGACGCCTCCTCAGCGTCCTTCGTCCCACCAACACTCCTGCCTGTGGGCGTGCCTGGAGACTCTGTGGTGTGGAGACAAAGATGCAGTATGACTTAACAAAAAAAACTTTCAGGGGTCAGAATAAGAGGTGAAGTGGACTAAAAGTGTAAAATACAGTTTTGATGCATGCACGCACGCACGCATGCACACACACACACACAGAGAGACAGACAGATAGATACACACACACACACACACACACACACACACACACACACACACACACACACACACACACACACACACACACACACACACACACACACACACTGTGCCTTTACCTGCATTCAGTTCTTTGCTGGTGGATTTGGGGATCTTTTTCTCCAAGGTCTCAGATTTGGTTGATTTCTTCTCAAGGGTGCCCTGACTTTTGAGCTCAGTGTGACCCCTGTCATCGGTGCCAGGGGTGGTGGCCCTCTGCCGGAGCGGGGAGGGGGGGTACTGGCCGGGGGAACAGGGTGACTGGGCGCGACTCCTGTTGGACCTCACCCTGAAAACCAGCACAACCACATCAGGTCACATGGACTATAATTCAGATGAGGGGTGTGTGTGTGTGTGTGTGTGTGTGTGTGTGTGTGTGTGTGTGTGTGTGTGTGTGTGTGTGTGTGTGTCATACCGTTTCGGCGTGGCAGGGCCTTTGCTGTTGGCCCTGAAGGACGAACTGCGGGCTGGTGTGTTTGGAGTCTCCCCCTGCAAGTCACATTTACAAATATTACTGTGATAAGAACAAGAGCACACATTTTAAACAAATAGTCAACCATAACATTTTATAAAACATTTGGTCCACATATATGTCAGCTACAACATGAAAGTAAACTCTTCTTCCTGTCAAACCCTGATCTATTTCTTCTGTCCCATCATGGTCCTGTGGTTCTGTCCTATGTGTTTGTCACTTTAACTCGTGATGATCTTTCAAAACCAAATCGTTTCCTATATTGATTTAAATGGTTTCCACCCAAGAAACCTGTTTGGATCTCTAAAGCACCAGTTTTCAATTTTAAAAGAGATTATGTTTAGCTTTTTGCTCCAATTTGAAAAAGCACACCTTTGACTGGATTCCTGAATATTGGTTGACTCTGTATTAAATCAACTGTGACATATAACACATGCTGTAACATGGTGCATGATAAAATACCCAGATTATTCAAATCCAGATTTTATTTCCCCACACACCCAAATGTGTGTTATATTTCCTGCTGGAAAATGCAAAGATGATGCAAATAAATTGCTGATTAAAGCGTGAATTATACTGCTCGCAGCCCAGCTGGCGCGTGGAAATGTGATGTCATGGAAGCGGCGTGACTATTTATACCCGCACTGGTGGTCGTGACACTAGTTGCAGTCTTCTCCTGAACAGAGGTGGCACTAATGAGAAAAAGGCTACCGACTTTGCTATTTCTACCAACTAGAAGAAAAAGAAAAAGGTAAACAACAGCAGAACTGGCAGCAGCATTGACGTCAATGCTTCGATTTGATTGGATGACCTACTTAGTCGGATCAAGCCTTTAATTCACCATAAAAGAACTCATCTTAACCCGGTAAGTTTACAAGAGAGACTTGCAGTCACTCTGAGAGTCCTGGCATCCGGTTGCCCTCGAGCTCGTCCATGCTTCCTGTTTCCGCTGAAAAAAAAAGCAACCTCGGCTCGTGCGCTATAAATCTGGGTGCGCCGGCAAGATCTACGTCATTTTACGTCACGATGGCGAGCGCCAGGTTGGGAACGGCCAGTATAATTCACGCTTAAGAGTTCCTCAAGGTAAAAGAATAAATAAACTCTGCAGAAGATATTTTTATAATACGAAACCTTTCACTCAGATTTCTGTGTTGTTGTTTCTTTAAATAAACTTGTCACCTGTTTTCAACACTCAGACTACACATAAAAAATAAAGCTGAGCTGCAACAATAACATGAATTATTCCTGACTGTCATGCGTTACCGACTCTTGGTTTTTACCATCTTTATTCTGGTGATATAATGAAAAAGTCATATACAGCTGCGGGCATGTATGTAGGTTTGTGTGTGTGTGTGTGTGTGTGTGTGTGTGTGTGTGTGTGTGTGTGTGTGTGTGTGTGTGTGTGTGTGGCTGACCGTGGGTGTTTTGGCTTTGGACGCCTCTTCAGGAAGTCCAGCGACGCTCCTGCGGTTGGAGGAACTTCTGTATGGTCTGTGGTTGTTGGGGGAAGCTGTTCGATGGGACACAAAGGACACTGACGGGTCACACACACACACAAAACACACAAAAACACACACCATGACGATGACACAGAAAATCAGAAACCAATGAGTGAAGATGGCACAGTTCAGCAAAATATTCACAATAAATAAAAGAGATGCTGTCTTCCTTTGCCTGTAATCCTGATAGAGATATAGTCAACCAAGTCATAGTTGTCAAGCGTGACTCGGGACTTTAACACTGTGCAGCTTTCCCTTACTGTACCTCTCTCTGGTGAATGGAGGGCGGCTGAAGAGTTGGAGAGCTGTTTGTTGATTGGCTGATCCATCCCAGGTGGAGACAGGAAGTCGCTGACTGATTAAAACAAACAAAAAACACTCAAAATCACTCACACAGACACATACATGACAGGGAATCAAAGCACTGACTGCTGCAGTATCGAAGGAGGGTGGGTGTAAATGTTGTGTTTAATAAACGTCCCGATCCCGAAAACAAACACCCATCACACGAAACACAAAACTGCCGGCTCACACAGAAAATAATCCTGCTGATCGATAAACCGTGCAGGCTGCCCAACAAATAACCTTGGTGATGTGGGACAGAAATGAAGCAGCAGAACAGAGAGCAACCTGATGCAGAGGCAGCCGCTGCAGTCCCATGAAACTGATTGGAAAATGTTTCCTACAGCACCTGAAGGCACCGTGACAACATTAGTGAATCAGAAGATTTGGATTATAATTTGATTTACATGTAAACCAAGACATTTAGCACATGTTCGGGAAAAAGTGCAGCATTTCAGCAGAAGGGCAAAAAAAAAAAACATGGATTTTTGCAGCGGCTGCTTCTGTGATATGAGACTGGGATGATTGGAAATGTCTGGTGGCTCTTTGTGTGTGTGTGTGTGTGTGTGTGTGTGTGTGTGTGTGTGTGTGTGTGTGTGTGTGTGTGTGTGTGTGTGTGTGTGTGTGTGTGTGTGTGTGTGTGTGTGTGTGTGATCTGATCTTTGCCTCTGTGTAGGTGGGGTCTAATATGTTTCACAGATAGCTACAGGATAAATGTCTGGTATGATTTATGGTGTGTGTGTGTGTGTGTATGTGTGTGTGTGTGTGTGTGTGTCTGTGTGTGTGTGTGTGTGTGTGTGTGTGTGTGTGTGTGTGTGTGTGTGTGTGTGTGTGTGTGTGTGTGTGTGTAGAGGGTGTTTTATAGACTGGGCTCCATGCTGAGAATATGTCTGCATCACCAAACACAGCCCTGGGCCAGGAAGACAGGAAGTGGAGCAGCCCTTTGTTGTGATAAGGGTGTGTGCGTATGTGTGTGCGTATGTGTGTGCGTATGTGTGTGTGTGTGTGTGTGTGTGTGTGTGTGTGTGTGTGTGTGTGTGTGTGTGTGTGTGTGTGTGTGTGTGTGTGTGTAGCAGGGGCTCCAAACCAGACATTAGCTCATTAGCCACACAGGAGAACATAAGTACTTGCACTGTATGTGCTGTGAACTGTTGATGAAAATGTTAAACAATAGCACAAATGTTTCTATCTCTGTCACACACCTACAAACAAACAAACACACACATACACACACACACACACACACACACACACACACACACACACACACACACACACACACACATACAAATAAAGTGTGTAAACATA
Organism: Zingel zingel; assembly: GCA_023566125.1. Lineage (NCBI taxonomy): Eukaryota > Metazoa > Chordata > Actinopteri > Perciformes > Percidae > Zingel > Zingel zingel. Next base: position 2,997,704 of record CM042335.1, on the reverse strand, counting down.
CAGTCAGTGTTGGAGGTTGCACATTTGTTGTCTTAAAGAAATACATTCATTCATTGTTTTTACTTTCGGATTAATTTCTCTTTTGTACTGATGAAACTGCTTATTTTAAAACTTTTTTAATTTTACAAACTCAGCTTGCGTTTAGTCAGAAAATGTAATAACCTTAACCCATGTTTATGGAAAGAATCTAAAATTGATCTTCGTAATACTGGTAGAGCAGTTGGTTTTAAAAATCACATCGCTGCGGGAGTCAGCAGAGTCAAATAAGGTCACATAAGTAAAATCAAAACAGTAATTGGATGTAATATGTAAATATCAGGCAGCTGATATTCATACTACTGAGGAGCAGAGAGAGGAGAGCTTCACCTGAGGTAAAATATTGCACAGTGCAAATTTAAAAACAAGTCAGCAGAGTTTTTAGGCTGACAACAACACACTGCTAAGCTGCTTCATATAAATGTCATCATAATTTAAAGTGTTTTTTTTTTTTCAAAACATATATGTCTTCATCCCAGCAACAGAAAGCTAAAAAATCACTATGCTAAATAAATGAAATCATCTGTGTGCTTTCAGCATGTGATTTTTTTCTTTCTAGCTTTATGTTGGGTGTCGGCTGCTGGATAGCTCTGCTGTTGTGTGACACAAAGGACTGCAGATAGGAACGATTTGTAGTTGAGATTTTGGAGGAGAAGCCAGTGAAAGATGTTTATGTATGCTGTAGGGGTGTCACGATTCTGATTCTAATAATCTAGTGGCTCGAATTTTTGTTTAAAGATTTGTTCCAAATTGACTGGTGGAAAAAAAAAAAAATGTTGGCATATGGCTTAGTGTGGTACACTGATACTATGTAGCCTATCTTTTTAAAGAAGAATTTAAAAATGTAAATGACAGCCAGCCATTAAAACAATGATCTGTTCATCTTTATGATACAATACTCTTAGGGTGGATCCCAGGTCTCTTATTTGATATCTCCTCGTTCCTTGCTTAAACCAGAAGTCGTTGTGGCCCTCCTTCGTGAAAACTGTCTCAAAGGTCTTATAACTGCCCCGAGGAGCGAGGATAGAGGAGGGATCAGGGAGGATCTATGAGCGAGGATACAGAGAGCAGCCTTCCCGGAAGCTGTGCAGCTGAAACATAGATAGTTAAAGAAATGGACCAACAGATCCCATGTGTCTGGACGGAGACCAGTGAAGTCTATTAGAAGCACTTTTCCGGTGATGGCTGAGCGTTACTGCGCAGCCTCCAACTGAGCTTGAAGACGTAGATGTGACGTGAGCAACCTGTCTGAAAGTTGGAAGTCTTCTGGTAGCTGTGCCAAGAGAAATCTCAATCATTCCCAATCTTGCAGAGACAGAGAGCGTAGGTATATGTAAGGAGATAACATAGGCACAGGCTAATTATTGCTAACTAAAATGCTAGGTAGCATTAATAATTAAACTAATGTGAGTCGAAACTGTCTGCGAGCTTCTCCTGTACTATACGGTAATTCTTCTACTATGCAACAGTAAATCGCGTGGTTATGACACAATCGTTAGCCTATTTTTATAAAAACGTCTGCTACGGAGCCATAACAATGGACAAATAAAGTCTTTAAACGCTTCAGATGTAAAGTTATTCTCTGTCAAAGTGACGCCAAAATGAATGGCAGTCAATGGAATGCTAACGGGAGGTGATGGCTGTTAGCAACAAAAAGGCTCCAAAGGAGCTACTTTTTGTGGATGCTCGCTTACCCCCTTGAGCTGAAATCTGTTGCTAACTCCACCCAAACAGCTGACGAATTCCCTCTAAAAATAAATGTTCTTGTTTCCACTCTCCTCGCATGATTTCCTTCGCGTCTCTTCCATGCTTCCTCTGTGGGATGGACTAAGACGCGAGGAAGCGAAGCACATAAAGGAAACGTGGATGCAATTTAAGGACCTGGGATGTACCTCTAATCTAACAATGGAATAACAGTCAGTGCTGAAAAAAACCCAATGTTTTAATCACTAGTCAAGTCGAACCATGGATTTGAAGGATCGTGACACCCCTAGTATGTTGTGAAGTATGTATGTGAAGCATGTTTTGGCATCTACTCAAAGAAAAGAGCAAATATATAAAGATAAATAAGATTTTACAAGCAACACTGCAATGAATTGATCACCAGACACAGCACACACACGTCGTAAACACACTCCAAGACGACAAAACAGCCGATGTGACGGTACGAAGACGTCTTCACACATGCGAAACAGAGGAACAGCTGCAGGTGAGGCAGCAGCGGTATGAGCGTGGCACACACACAGTCATGGGGTCTGTACCGTTACGGGATTGGCTGGCGCTGGAAGCAGCAGGAAGCCCATTGGGCTGAGCGGAGCCAATGGCATGGCAGGGCAGGGTCTTAGGGTTACCTGGGCAGCAGGTGAAGCAGAGCGGAGAAAGCAAAGCGTTACACACTCAGACACACTCGTACACCTGCGTCACTAACATACAACACACACACACATACACACACACACAGACATAAAAAGTAAAGACATAGCGACACGCGCGCAACACAAGATTCCCAGCAGGAAGTGACACATCAAAACCTTGTTAAGTCGAATCATCAAGACAGACACAAAGGGATTCAAGATTAGAGCTGCAAAGATTAATTATTAGTTGTCAACTCTTAACTTAAAGGAGAATTCCGGCTTCCAATTTTTACGTTAATCTTTTACGATTGTTTACGATTTTACGATTGATGATTATCACAGAAGCCTGGCTGAACACTCACCGGACAGCAGCTAGCAGCTAGCGGCTAGCAGCTAGCAGCTACCGGCAGGATCGAGACAGGGACCAGGGTAGGTGAATTTAGGTTAGGTGTCTGAGTTGAAAATGCATCTTGTTGTCACGTAAGGGCGCTGTTCATGTGGCACAGACATATTAATTGCATTTTATGTCTGTTAAGAGGCATAAAGGCATTCTAAAACTTGCCCCGACAACTGCCGTTTTAGCTCAGTGGAAGCTCGTACACGTAGCTGCAGCTACTCCGTGTTGCCTGCACCAATTCGGTTTGGGTTTTTTTCAATCGAAAGTACACGCATATTTATAGCGATCAAGATTAACGTAAAAATTGGCCCAAAATTCTCCTTTAATTGGAAACTATTTTGATAATCGATTCATCGGTTTGAGTAATTTTTTAATGAAAAAACAAAGTAAAACTTCTGTGATTCCAGCTTGTTAAATGTGAATATGTTCTAGTTTCTTCTAACAGTACACAACGTGACAGTAAACTGAATATCTTTGAGTTGTGGACAAAACAAGACATTTGAGGATCATCATCTTGGGCTTTTGGGAAACATTGATCCACATTTGCCACAATTTTCAGACATTTTATAGACCAAACAACTAATCGATTTATCCAGAAACTAATCAACAGATTAATCAACAATGAAAATAATCGTTAGTTGCAGCTCTATTTGAGATGAATGGGAAGGTTGTGTTGAGTCATCAGGACACACTGAAACTTTGTCCTGATGACAGGGCTAAAGTAAAAGTCAGGGGATCGAAAAAGTCTGCAAAGACCAGGATTGTCTGCATCCAAACAGTTTTGGAGACATATTCTCTCTAAACCACAAAAGTCAACCTCACAGTGGCGGAGGAAAAAGTCAGAGGATCATTAAAATCATTTGGATTCATCCTCTGGGAACAAAGAATGTCACATTATGCAACCCAATCCAGTTGCTATTGACCTCAGTCTGGACCAAAGTGGTGGACCAACCAACATGCTGAAATTGGACCAAAATAAAAGGCCTGTCGCTACTAAAAGTCTTAAAAGTTTTAAACCAGGCTTAGTTCTCTTTTTTAAAAACATCAACATAAATCACAACTTGTGATCTCAGATGTACACCAGTGATTCAAAAAACACAACCCCACTCGAAGGCATTATGTTTCATGCTTTCAAATTAAATTAAATGTTATTTATAGTGTCAAATCATAATAGAGGTTATCTCAGGACACTTTAGAGGGAGGAGAGAGAGAGAGAGAGAGAGAGAGAGAGAGAGAGAGAGAGAGAGAGAGAGAGAGAGAGAGAGAGAGAGAGAGAGGGAATACAGAAATATGATTTATTTCCCTTTTGGATTAATCATCTTACTTCACACACTGCCTGTCACTGTCATGTATATTTAGTTTCAGGTCTTTTCGAAGCTATATGATGTTGAAACTGAGTGAAATAGTGATTTGAAATCGTGTTTAATGGCTGCACCAGTCAATCATAAGCAAATACTCCAGATGTCTGATGAAGCTCATACTGACAGATTTGGTTCCTTTAAAAACTTCCACTAGAATTTAAAATAAAGTTCTGTGGTTTGAACAGCATTTGGCTGCGCAGCATGTTTCCTGTTTGCATTATTAACATGCTGAAGTAGCCCGTTATAGTTGGTTGTTTTATTGCCTGAAAGGCCAGCCTATTATTGGACGATCAACTGCCTCCATATTTCTTTCAATTTTCCAGAACAAAAAGCATGTAAACACAAATGAGTCAGTTTTGATGTATTTCTAGTACAGGCAAACAATATGAGTGCTGCCATGATGAAGTAAAAATCAAAATAAACCGAGAAAATGCAGCAATTATCAGATTTTTGGACTACCTTGGAACCAGAGAAAGATACGCAGCGCACACACACATACACACACTTTGCGTCTTTAGTGAGTCTCTGTCCTCTAATCGAGCGGGACTGTAAGATGAGATGCTGCTGTTTCTGCTGCAGTAAGCGTTCTGCTGGGCCCGACAGATCCCAGAGCAGCTTCTCTGCCAGTCAGCCAGGCCGGAGCCAGGCCAGCTGCTGGGTGGACCCTGATCCCCGGTCAGTGCCAGGACGGCTCGGCTGATGGATACTGTGAATAATTGATGGCGTTATGAAAGCACCGCAGGATGTAGAGCCTAGCTGGGGGCCGACATGACGGCAGAGATATCTCAGAAAAGACGAGGACGATGTGATACGAAAGAAAGACATAAACTAAGAGATGGATGTCGGCACAGCAAACAGCCTTGTGTCGCACTTTGTCTGTGTTTATGTCAGCGGCCTTGGTGCGTTCAAGGTGACATGTGTAACTCTTCCGGGAATTAGAAGCTGTCTAACAGCTCGCGAATAAAACAACAACGCGATAACACACACATACAAATACAAACACACACCTGTAGCACATTTACCAGCCAAAACCACCAGATTCCGTCAGTCTGATTACAAACTGAAGCTCTCTACACACACGGTAAACACACACACAGCCTCGTCTAACCCTGATGGGGTTTCGAGACAAAGCGCTGAGCAGCTCCTGCATTGCAGCCTCCACACCCTTTTCCATCCACTGCCTTCTTCTTTTCTTAACCTCCATCACTTCTCCCCACATCCTTACCTTCCTCTGTTTATCCTCGTCCGCTCTTCCTCCACAGCAGTCCTCTTCTGCTTTGTCATCCCCTCCCTTTCATCCAACCATCCCCCTCTTCCTCCTCCTCCCCCGACCTCCAGACCTCCTCCTCCCCCCCCAAACACCTTTCCTCTCCTTCTCTCCTCCTCTCCTCTCCCCAGCCCCCATCAGTATCCGCCCGTATGGTCTCTCCTGTTCTACTTCTCAAACCAACCCTCCACTGACATCATCACGATCGCTCTCCTTTTCTCTCCATCACCTCGCCAACAAAGCCCCCATCATACTCACCCTCCACTCCATCAGGCGGTCCTCCCCATGTCCAACGTTTCGGCCTGTTATCCAGGTGGTCCCGAGCCTCCCCCCCTCCTCCTCCTCCTCCACCTCCTCGTCTCTCGGCGCCTCCGGCTCTCCGGCGGACCAGGGCCTCCAGCCTCTCCTGCTCGTTGCGTTCAGAAATAGGGAAGAACAGACATTCTCTCACCGAGCCATCGCTACGGCGACGGGTGCCCGGCGATGCGCACGGAGACAGCTGCGCCATGGTTACTGCATGCAGCAGCCTCGCCCCTCCGTCCTCTTCTCACTCGTCTGTTCTGTGTCTGCTGGCGGTCACCAGCGCTCGATCGCTGGCTCGTCTGTCACTCAGTGATACATAATCCAGCAGCGCTGCTCCCTCTCTTTCTCTCTCTGTCTGCCTCTCCCTCTAGGTAACGCGACTTCCTCCCTCTCCTACCTCGCAATTGTTCACCCCACCCTCCCTCTCTCTCTCTCTCTCTAATTTTCCCTCCCTCTCTGAGTCTATTTCAAAGAGCGGTTTAATCAGGCGGGAGGGGACAAAATGCAACCTGTCACCACCCCCACATACATGCATAACACACACACACACACACACACACACACACACACACACACACACACACACACACACACACACACACACACACACACACACACACACACACACACACACACACACTGGGTGGGTTGGATATTGATACTGGCTGTATTGGTTTTAGCTCCAGTGCTTCTTTATTCTTTCTACCTTCTTCTGCCTCGTCTCTACACGCAAAATGTATCTAAAATACACAATTACTTCATAAAGATACAATACAGACCACAGCAGATCAACAACACAACATACTTGATACATGGTATTATATGGTTCAAATTAATCGTCCGATTCAATATTAATTAAGTCAGGGAAATCTCAGTTACAATACCAATTTAGCTGGGGTATAAAAGAGATTCTCAGAGAACTTCTGCTGTAAATTGTACAAGCATGAAGCAACCCTCAGATATTTTTTATAATGCACTAGGTTAATGTTTGAGTTTGTTTAAATGACTTTTCACATGACAGTCACTGAAAAGGCAGATATTAAAAGATCGATTTCGGAGTTGTATTAATCGACATCAGATCACTCAAACAAAAATTTAAATTGGAGAATCGATTATTTGAACCCAGCCCTAGTAATTATTATTAGCCTATATTACTGTTTATGTCTTACTTTCTCCTTTGCTGTCTGTCTTCTCTTCCTGCGTTTTATTTACAATCACATCCCATTCTGGTCTTTCAATAAACGACCATTAACGTGGCGGTGTTAGTTTAAAGCTGATACGCTGCTCTGGTAAACTGTCTATAAATATATACAAGAGGGAAATGCCTCGCCTCAGCATTGTAATGGGTTTTTACTGAAGGTGCATGCAGAGTCATGTACAAACTGCAGGAGGGAGGAGAGACGACGGGAGGAGGGGTTCAGAGTCAAGCAGAGGGAATTAAAAAGAGACAGAAGAAATGTAAGATGAAGGGGGGATGGTGGAAAGAGAAACATTTATATATTGTAGATATAGATCAGAGAAGAAAAGAAGAATGGATGAGCAGGCTGCAGCAGAGTCATTTACAATTTCGCTGCGCAAAATTGTGAATTTCTATGAGAACGTTTTGGTGTTTAATTTTTGATTTATTATTCTGTTTCTAAGGTGCGTGGCAGCGCATTAAGTAACACTAATTACAAGTCATAATGGATTTATTTACCTTTGCAGTGTCCTCTCAGACTGTAAGCCTCCCACACACTACTATTAATGAGACTTAGACTGACACAATAAAACAACTAGAGATGACCAGTACGCCAGAAGATTTAGCCAAGAAATCAATCAACCCCCAAGCAAATACAATCAACAACCTCAAGGAGCTGACTGCTCCAAACACGACTCTCCGCTGATTCACAATCTTTAAATGTTACAACAAGTCTTTTTTATAAATTGTATTTTAAATTAGAAAAAAAAGTCTGCTGTAAATAAAACTATTTTTTGGGTGATAATAATCACAAAACCACACTCTACAGCTGAAATGATTAGTGGATTCATCGATTAGTTGATCAAGAGAAGATTAATTAGAGTCTATTTTTGTTATCGAGTAATTGTTTTAGTAATTTTTCAAGCAGAAAAGTCAAACGTTGTGTGGCCGGGTTGGCTCAGTGGGTAGAGCAGGCGCACATAGACATAGAGGTTTATACCTCGACGCAGAGGTCCAGGGTTCAAGTCCGACCTGTGACGATTTCCTGCATGTCTTCCCCCTCTCTGTCTCCCTTTTCTCACCTAACTGTCCTATCCATTAAAGGCGGAAAAGCCCCAAAAAATCATCTTTAAAAAAAAGAAAAGTCAAACATGTGCTTGTTCCAGCACATGTCCAGACTGTGAGTATTTCATGCTTTTCTTTGCCATATGATAGTTAATTTAAATCTTAATGTTTTTTGGGGGGGTTTTGGACTGTTGATCCAACAAAATAAAGACATTTTAAAACGTCACAAAATCTAAAAGAATGTTTTCCATTTATTGCAAGACAAACATTGATTAATCCAGGAAATAATCGACAGATTAATCAATAATACAAAATAATTCTAACCAAATCTTGGTGGCACCATACAGAGTAAACAGTAGTTTACTGAAATACACAGAAGGACATGAAAGGTGCAGGTCGTCTCGACTATAGACTCAATTACATTTACATTTTTATTTTATTATTTTTTGGGACCTTTTAGGCCTTCATTTCCATTGGACAGCCAAATACATGAAAGGGGAGAGAGGGGGGGAACGACACGCAGCAAAGGGCCGCAGGTCGGAGTCAAACCAGCGGCCTCCGCGTCAAGGAGCAAACCCCCACACATGAGCGCGCGCTTCACCAGGTGAGCCACCCAGGCGGCCAATCAATTACATTTTAAAGTAATTTGTCAAGGATGAGGCCAAACATGCTCTGGTTCCAGCTCTTCCAAGGTGACGTTTTGACAAGACAAATACTTTGATGTCACGTAGAGCTGTGGGAAATTGTGATTTAATATGTTTTTTATATTTGTAACTAGAAAATAATAAAAACTGTGAGTCAAATGAGAAAGTAACAACCTTTTATACAATGAATAGGACATAGAAGGTGCATGTTGTCTCGGCTACGGACTGACTAGAATATTAATCTACATTAGATTTCAATTTTAGACTCATTTATCAAGCAGACAAATGCTCAGGTTCCTGTTTTTCTTTGCTTTATATGGTTGTATACTGAATATCTTTTGGGTTTTTATACTATTGATCCAACAAAGCAAATACTTTGAAGTCACCTAGATCTCTGGGAAATTGTGATTCATTATGTTATGTTAGACTAGATAATTAAAAACTGCAAGTAAAATAAGAAATCTATGAGAAAGCAACATTCTTTGGTACAATATATTCTTACAATAAAAGCCTAAAGTCATATTTAAATCCTATATTGAAGCCTTCTGTGTTTTCTTCATTGAATCACATTGATTGTGTGGATTTATTTCCCTTTTTCAGAGGTGAAATACGTGCTTGTCACAGCACTGCGAGCATCGACTGTCTGTTCCAGTAAACGGCACACGATACGCTGACGGTGATGTCATTGCCCCACGAGGCTGACCAATCATTATGTCATTAAGTTATGCATATGAGTGTGTGGAGTGGGGGAGGGGCTGTTAGCACACAAACAGAGCCTTTAAATCAATAAAGACAGTGACCCCCCCCCCCTCTGTCTGAGAGGTGAGCGGTGAACTCTCTGTGGATCAGACTGTCATGGGCCGGGGGCTTGTTAACGCCTTTCAACAGGGAGAAATTATTTATATTCTGGCTCGAACTGAAAGGGTTATTGCACAAACGCAGCACGTTAATAATGTTGGGCTCTAAAAGGGATTATAATAATAATAATAATACTGTGAGTCAATGGTTCTCAGCCAAGTGATGCCCACTCATGACTCATATAAAGTGGTGAGTTTTACTCAAAATGCTTTGACCATGAACAGAAATATCCTCTCTGATGGTATTTTACTTGTGTGCTACACCTGCGTAAACACTTGGGCTGCAACTAACGATTATTCTCATTGTGGATTAATCTGTAGATTACTTTCTGGATTAATTTATTAGTTGTTTGGTCTCTAAAATGGCAGAAAATGGTAAAAAAAAAATAAAAATGTGAATCAGTGTTTCCCAAAAGTCCAAGATGACGTCCTCAAATGCCTTGTTTTGTCCACAACTCAAAGATATTCAGTTTACTGTCACAGAGAGAAGAAACTAGAACATATTCTAAGCTTTTCCATTTTTTCATTTAAAAAAAATGACTAAAACCGATTCATCAATTATCAAAATAGTTGGCAAATAATTGAAATAGTTGACAACTAATCGATTAATCAATTAATCTTTGCAGCTCTGGTTTACATGACCCTATTTTCTTCCGTTTTATGCACCTAACTACAGTGATTGTGTGGCCAACATGCAAGTTTCCTACACTCAATACTGTGCCTGAACGCATCCTGTGTTTTTCTGTCGGGTTGCACACATACACATACCGCATCTCTCCATCTATCATTCTCTGTCACACACAAGATTTCCTGATGGTTCTCTATGATAAATCGTATGGTAGTCCATAGTATTTGGTCTGTGTTGATCTGTTGTGGCAGTGGAGATTGTGCAGGATGTTGTCTTTGTGCTATGGCTTTATGTCTGCTGCAGAAAACCAGCCAAACTTTTTTATGTTTCAGTTGAATGCACACGATTAGTCGGCCGACAGAAAGTCATTAGGGCTTCTGCATTAATTACTTGCTATTCCCTTAAACTCTGGTTCGGCCCAACAACAGCTGGAAACACACTAGTCAGTTAGGGATCGACACAATTAATTCAGTGGCAGCTCAGAGAGAAAAAAAAAGGAGAAAAGAGAGAGTGATCATTGATGGAAAAGATGCTGTTCATCCTGTGATCCAGTTTCAGTTTAAGTTTGTGAATGTGAACGACAGAGTGATGGAGAGGAAGGATGAAGCAGAGGAAAAACATAACATGGTCTTTGGAGGAGAATGTAGAGGTGGGTTATGCTGCATTCATGTCTATTTTGATTCATGTATATATGAGTTGCCAATTCAGTATCGTTTATCTGCCTATCATAATGATATTGTATGATCATAACATGTTATCTTTTTACAATAAATTCAAACTAATTGTGACAAAAAATGAACAAAAGTTGTTTAAGATTTGGATTTAAATGTTGTTTTTTTCAATGCATAACAGAACATCAATTTGAACATTTCATATGTGACTTTTCACACATTTGCATATGAATTCTATATATCTGTGAAACATTTGTATTAATATTGTGATATTGCTTCTAACCATATCAGTCAGCCTGACTGCTGACTTTTCAAAAAACATAAACCTCAGAAAGATGTCAGGAGATAACAGAAGTTTTAAATATAATTAATTTAAATTGCAATTTAGCCAATAAACACGTAAATAAATAAGTGAAATTGGATTAAGGTGCTTCAACAAACAGGGCTGGGTAATGAATCTCAATATATTTTGAGTACACATCGTATTAAGTCACTGAAAACAATCCTGGGTCAGATTTCTAATCTCGTTAACTGCATTTAGAAGAAAGTCTGCACTGCTTACGCAATATCCTAACATGCTTCTGCTTCCTGTTCAAGTTATGGCACAGTTTATTGTTTATTTATTCTTAAAGTGCTCATATTATGCTCATTTTCAGGTTCATAATTATATTTTAAGGTTATATCAGAATAGGTTTACATGGTTTCATTTTCAAAAAACACCAGATTTTTGTTGTACTGCACATTGCTGCAGCTCCTCTTTTCACCCTGTGTGTTGAGCTCTCTGTTTTAGCTACAGAGTGAGACCTCTCACTGCTGTAACATCTTTGTTGGGAGTCACACATGTGCAGTACCTAGGTAAGGACTACTAGCCAGTCAGAAGCAGAGTATGAGGATGTGCCCTGACAGTAGCTAGGTAAGGACTACTAGCCAGTCAGAAGCAGAGTATGAGGGTGTGTCCTGACAGTAGCTAGGTAAGGACTACTAGCCAGTCAGAAGCAGAGTATGAGGGCGTGCCCTGACAGTACCTAGGTAAGGACTACTAGCCAGTCAGAAGCAGAGTATGAGGGCGTGTCCTGACAGTAGCTAGGTAAGGACTACTAGCCAGTCAGAAGCAGAGTATGAGGGCGTGTCCTGACAGTACCTAGGTAAGGACTACTAGCCAGTCAGAAGCAGAGTATGAGGGCGTGCCCTGACAGTACCTAGGTAAGGACTACTAGCCAGTCAGAAGCAGAGTATGAGGGCGTGTCCTGACAGTACCTAGGTAAGGACTACTAGCCAGTCAGAAGCAGAGTATGAGGGCGTGCCCTGACAGTACCTAGGTAAGGACTACTAGCCAGTCAGAAGCAGAGTATGAGGGCGTGCCCTGACAGTACCTAGGTAAGGACTACTAGCCAGTCAGAAGCAGAGTATGAGGGCGTGCTAGGCGAGCATTATAACGTGTGTTCCAAAGTGACCACGTTTGTCTCTGAAGTAAAGGCTGGACTACAACAGAGCTGTTTGGAGCAGTTTGTGAACAGTGTTTTCGTTTGGAGATGGTAACTCCCTTTGGGGTGGACTTTGGGCTTTTTTAGTTTGTAAACCCAAACCGTTACATGCACAAAAATATATATAACACAATAAAAGAAAGGGAAAAAGCCAACAAGCATAATATGAGCACTTTAAGCTTTGTTTGTTTAGGGTTAGGGGTCTGACAGCCTCTGTAAAACCAATCAAAAAGCTTCTAGAGTCTACAGTTTGAATATTTAACACAATAGTGAAATTATAATTTCAGTGTCAGTGGATGTCAGAGCGTCAGAAACAAGATGTCATTCTGTTTTCTCACATTTCACATCATATGTGTACTGAATGCATCATAGGTGTGCTGTGACCTCTGACCTTCTCTGCTTCTTGCTGCTGCCGTCTCTTCTCCTCGGCTGCCGCCCGGCGCTGCTGCTCCTTCCTCTTCTGCACCTCCATCTTCCTCCCTCGCTCCTCAGCGCAGCGATCCAGCTGCTGCTGCGCACGGCGCTCCTTATCCCGCAGCACCTCCAACTTCTCTGAACACATGAAAGGTGGGAAGTAAGTACATTTACTCAAATACTTTACATAATACAAATATTATTTTGAGGCACTGCTATTTTGTTGAAGTATTTTCTTTATTGGGGAGACTTTCTAGTTTTTGTACACTAAATTTCAGAGGTAAATATTGCACTTTTTACTCCACTACATGACCGGGGTAAAAAATTACCTTAAAGCTGTGGTAGGCAGTTTATTTTGGGTGTCGTTGGGCAAGCATATTGTAATTTAAGTGTTCTGGGAGAAAACTAGACTTCTGCTTCTCCTATTGGCTCTGTTTTCAAATCTAGCCCGTAACGTGGAAACTTTGGCCAATCACAGGTCTATTTCAGAGAGATAGCGTTCCTATTGGCTGTTCTGTGCATGCATTGCCCGTGTAACAGAGAGGGGAGTGGGAGAGCTGCAGGAAGAGGTCTCACTCTACTCTAAATTCTGCTGTTTTTTGCATTATACCCACTGCAGATCAGATTTAAACACAGAGACCTGTTCAAGTCAGGATTTTAAAGGTCCCCTATTACGCTCATTTTTAGGTTTATACTTGCATTCTGGGTTTCTACTACAACATGTGTACATGCTTTGATTTTCAAAAAACTCAAAATTTCTCTTATAATGTCTGTCTGAATATACCTCAGACAGTGTTTTCCCTATAACTGTACAGAACAGGATCCCCCGCCAGGCCAGAATTATTTTTTTCAATGCCAAAATAACGGCAAATATCCATTGTTTCCCCTGTATTTATTCTGCAGCAACGCACCAGCTTGAGTCCATGAACGAGGCAGCTGTCTGTGGTTAGTTTACGTCTGTAACAGCAGGACAGTTGATTGTGTTATCCAACTTAAACTACTAAAGTCTGTTGAACAGGTAAAGCAAAATAGCCTCGGGAGACTGTCCTGATCTCGCGAGCTCCAGTTTTCCACTCGCAGATCAGTCTGGCATCTTGAGACAGAGAAAATTTGGAGCTGTTCGCCAAATGACCAACCGACCAATCAGCGTTGGTTTTGAGGCGGGTTTAGGTGTGACGCAACAGTTGTTTAGACTGTTCCGTCTGAGATGAGCGTAGCTATCGCGCAAGTTTTATCCGAATTAGAAAGTATTCCTTCATTGAAAGAAGAGCAAAAAAAACGGCACTGGAGGCTTTTCTCGGAGGAAAAGATGTTCTTGCTCTTCTTCAGAAGTGTACCGTGAAAACTTGGTGGGGATTGTCGTTGATGAGGTTCATGTCACATACAAACGGTAAGTTTAAAAACATTAACGTTGCTATGTTACCTAACTTAATTATATGTTAAACGATGGCATTAAAAGAACCGCAAGGTCCTTGAAGCCAAACTTACGTTAGCTACAATAACTTAGCTAGCTTCGTTGATCTGATTGGTTGATTTGGCCCGTCTATCACCAACATAGGTGGTGACAGACAGATGGTTTATCCAATCAGCTAACCAGTATTTTCGCCCCTTCCCAAAAGTTCTCCAACGGAAAGTTCCCAGATGGCTATGCCGAGCAAATGCGAAGCAATCCATCTGGCGGAGTCAGGTTAAAAGCAAACAGGCTCGTTAATGAACAACACGCTAACGCACTGATGGATTCTGTGTTGTGTTTTTGGCTGACCAGAGAATATTCGGTTAAAACTGTTGGATAAAACCCGCCAGGCTAAAGCAGTCAACCTCAGTCTGAAACGCTCCATTTTAGCACCAGTCTCTTTCAGGAAAAAGACTTCAGATACAGTATTAGGGGACCACTAAGGCCTATATAAAAGAGACTTCAGATACAGTATTAGGGGACCACTAAGGTCTATATAAAAGAGACTTCAGATACAGTATTAGGGGACCACTAAGGCCTATATAAAAGAGACTTCAGATACAGTATTAGGGGACCACTAAGGTCTATATAAAAGAGACTTCAGATACAGTATTAGGGGACCATAAGGCCTCTATAAAAGCATCCAAAGAGCACCATGTCATGGGACCTTTAAGCAGGACCTGCCTTTAGGCCTTAATCATGCAAGTATCATGGTTTAGTGGTGCTTATTAATGAGCACATTTTCAATTAAATTAACACAAACCAGTTGACACACAGTAAGCTGGGAGCGCTGTTGCAGATTCAACATGATATAAATATGAATATGAAATCTCCCTGGGTCATATCCGACTAGGGACCTTTGTTGTATTTCCCATTTCTCTCTCTCTCTCTCTCTCTCTCTCTCTCTCTCTCTCCCCTCAGTTCCTTGACTTTTCAGGAACTCTAAAAACAGCCAGGCATCGGCCATACAACACAATTACTTTTAGACGTTACCTTATTGAATAAAACTGGATAAAAAATTAGATGAAGGTCAGGTAGGCCGAAGCGTAAGCGAGCGACAATGTGTGCCAGATATTTTTCACTTTCATTCAAGACATTACCTGGAGAAACCTGTTTCTTTTTCTTCTTTTTATCGTTCTTTAAATTGTCTCTCTTTAATTCTTTATTTTCTTTCTTTATGTCTTTGTTCCTTCTGTCCTTCCTTTCCTTCTTTAACTGATCTGAAAGCATGAAAATCAAAAACACTAAATCAAAAAACACTAGAGATATTTGTTGAGAAACAGCAGTTGACAGAACAATCTCAACTCAAGGTCCACTTACTTGCTTGTTCTGGAGCTTTCAGCTGTATCACACGGCCCTCATCAGCAGTTTATTCAACTGCTAATACTTGTTTACTTTTTCTTAAGCAAATATTTAAATGTAGGACTACTAGGACTAGACCCAAACTGACTCTACGGATTTATTTTTCACAGCTCCCAGCGATGATCCAGAATTAAAATCTGCAGAATTTAGTGGACTGTTTTTGTGTTTGGGTTGGAGATGTGTTAACATTCTGAGTTTTATATTATTATTTTTATTTGTCTGAAATCTGCGGAAAAAATCTGAAGAATTCTGCGTCCGCAAATTCCGTGTGGCCCTGGTAATTTTATTTCCTCTGAGGTATTAACAATTTGAATAAAGGATCTGCATACTTCCTCCTCCACCAAGGGCAAGTACACACCCACCCACAATGCGTTTGCGTGTGTGCATGTGTGTGTGTGCGTGCGTTCGTTTGTGCCTGCGTGCATGTGTGTGCGTGTGTGTGTGTGCACGTGTGTGTGTGTGTGTGCACGTGTGTGTGTGTGTGTGCACGTGTGTGTGTGTGTGTGTGTCTGTGTGTCAGTGTCAGATGAACAGGACAGACCACACAGAGCTCCACCAGCTGGAGAGTTACTCATACCTTGTGTCTTCTCTCTTTTCTCCAGTTGCTCTTTTGCTAAATGCAGCCTTCACACAGGTTCAACTGCCTACAGGTCGTACATTTATGTTTTATATCCAGAGGTGGAAGAAGTATTCAGATCCTTTACTGAAGAAAAAATAATAATGCCACACTGTGGAAATACTCCACTACAAGTAAAAGTCCTGCATTTAAAACCTCACAGTAAAAGTATCGATTGTGCAGTCAAATGTTCCCTGTCAGTGTTTTCCTCTTCTACCTGATGTTTCTGGATTTATATTCCTGCTGCATTAATGTGTGTGTTGCAATATCCAGCTGCTACAAGAGGCTGCTTAAGAAGGAGGAGAATTTTCTCATCCTTCAGTTTATCACAAACATTCAACATCAACACATCTGGAGATACGAGGTTTTCACCAGACAGGAAGGGGATGATACACTGTCATTTGAAAAGTAACTAAAGCTGTCAGACAAATGTAGTGGAGTAAAAAGTACAATATTTACCTCTGAGATGTAGTAGAGTAGAACTATACATCTAAATAGTGAAGTAAAGTACAAGTACCTCAAATGTGTACATAAGTACAGTTCTTGAGTAAATGTACTTCGTTACATTCCACCACTGGGTGTTTTCATACTGTATCTTATCGCTTTGTTTGATTTGATGTCAGACCAGTCCAGTTAATTTGCTATTTTAACAAATAATAAAAAGTATTTCTTTCAAGGGTATAAAACACACTGTAAAAACATTGTGACAAACCACAGAAACACATAAAGGCCAATTTAGCTTCTGCATTAAATCAACGCTGTGGGTACGCATGCCGGTACGTGGAGATACCGACCCTATGCCAGACCCTACGCCGTTGCCTGACGTGCACATCTCAAAAAATGTAACAAGATGTTGCGGTGAGGCAGACCGCAACAACTGTGAATGGTGCGCATGGCCGTGGCTTGGCAGCGTCGCATTTCCTCCTACTCGTTTCCCGGTTCTCCTTCTCCATAACGAACATGAAATCAAGGAGAGGGTTAACTTTTCTTGCTACAGATTTCTGACCGTGGTCAGAAAGCACAGAGGGAAAAAAGATTAAATATTCCAGTAGAGGGTCGATCCACAAATTCCATAAGAGATGGGATGCTTTGGTGTTTTATTTGGAAAGGCTCAAGACTCTTCCCGAAAATTAAGAAGAAACTGCATCTTCCATAACTAACCCTGCTCCATTGTTTGAGCTCTCAGCATACGGGAGTATAATGATAAGAGCTGATGGCAAATTAGCATATATATATATATATATATATATATATATATATATATATATATATATATATATATATATATATATATATATATATATGCCCAGGGACTACGGGTGAAAATTAGCTCTTGAGCTAGAGCCTGGTACTATGCATCTCTCCTCTTGAGGTAAATGTTTATTGTACGCTGTCCCTGTTTCTCTAAATAAATATATATATATATATATATATATATATATATAAACACAGGCATCCTTTATTCATACCTCTAAATATGTATTTTTATTTTTTTATATATATATATATTTTTATATTGTTACTTAATTTTAATATATATTTTTTATTTTATGTGTATTTATTTACTTTATCTCCTACTTGGTACAATACCCTGTATATATGTTGGAAATAAGTACTTTTTTTTGTTTTTTTCACTGTATAACTATTATTTGCGTAGGTAGTATGTGGGGGGAGCAAAAAAAAATGTTTGTTGCGAAATGTAAGCAACTGCTGTTCTTTTTTGCAAATAAAAAGATTTATAAAAAAAAAATAATAATAAGAAAGCACAGAGGAGACACTTTGTTTCTCAGTCCTCTTACGAAGGCTACGGCGAAAGGATTAAGCTCTGCGTAGAGCTTCCGCAGAAGCATAAATCACGCTTGAAGATCATAAATAATGACAGGATAATTAGATGTCGACCCAGATGTGATTCAAACACAACACCCTCTTGCAGCTTTGCCATTATGACCGGCGTTTTCTTCACCTTGATTTAGGTCTGCAACAAACGAGTATTTCCATTGTCGATTAATCTGTTGATTATTTTCTCAATTAATCGATTAGTTGTTTGGTCTCGAAAATGTCAGAATGGGTAAAAAATGTCAATCAGTGTTTCCCAAATCCCAAGATGACGTCCTCAAATGTCTTGTTTTGTCCACAACTCAAAGATATTCAGTTTACTGTCACAGAGGAGAGAAGAAACTACAAAATGTTCACATTTAACAAGCTGCAATCAGATAATTTTTCCTTTTTTTAATAAAAAGTGACTCAAACCGATTATTCGTTTATCAAAATAGTTGCTGATTAATTTTATAGTTGACAACCAGTCGAAGAATTGATGAATATTTGCAGCTCTATCTTCATTATGAAGCAAATCAAAGGGTGTAATGTGATTAGAGGTTTACCTGGAGGGCTGTTGTGACTGGATGGTGATCGAGCAGGAGATGCATTCCTGCTGGTGATGAGCGGTGCAGGAGGAGGTGCCAGCGCTGTGTTTTTGGAGAGAAGAGTCAGACATGAGTCATGCTACGCCGCTTAAGAGGCAAATACAGCTAAAAATGTAAAGCTGGAGTGGTGAATGTGACTCCTGCATTTGTCAATGGCATCCAAATGCAATAAATCTCCTGTCGGTGACCGTGTCGCCTTTGGGGTCAGGTGTTAGTGTGAGCTGTCCTGAGTGTAACCTTTAAGCCTTCTTCCTGTTGTGTTTTTATTTCTAAAGCTGTTATGAAAGTGTCTGTGCACACACACTTAACACACAGGGGGACGTCTGCAAACGTCCTCTCAACACACACACGCACGCACACACACACACACACACAAGTGCGTGGCCCTATCTTTGTGGGGACCAGTCATTGACATAATGCATTACCTAGCCTCTTACCCTAACCTTAACCATCACAACTAAATGCCTAACCTTAACCCTTACCCTAACCATAACCTAATTCTAACCCTAATCCTAAAACCAAGTCTTAACCCTCAAACAGACCTTTAACCTTGTGGGGTCCAGCATTTGGCCCCACAAAGCTGTCCAGACCCCACAAGTATAATGTCTTCCCGTTTTTTGGACCCCACGAATATAGTTAAACAAGAACACACACACACAAACAAGAACACACACACACACACACACACACACACACACACACACACACACACACACACACACAGAATTATTAGATATGCAAATACATGTAAATCTGAGCTAAGTCCCAAGTGTCCCATTCTCTGCTTCATCTTTATTCAAAAAATACATCACATGCTAAATAAATCAGCTAAATCACATGTTTTTTGGCAGTATTAGCCGTTTTCAGTTGAGGAATGTGATATATGAAGCTGACAAGAAGCTGCTGCATTAATGAAGGAACATGGCTGATTTAAAGAACATCCGGAAGAACATTTAGCAGCCAGTCTGTCAGTTACTAACCAGAAATGTAGTGGTTTAAATGCTAAAAAAAAAAGAACATTTGAATCCTTAAGAGGACAATACATGCCAACATATTTTCCTAAAGAATACTGCAGCAATAATTTATATATTCTGGCATTTATAATGTTATAGCCTACTGCAAAAGGCTACATACACAAACATGCTAAAAAATATTGTACTGCAGTAACAATGCAAACATTTAAAAACCTAGCATACAAATATATTCAAAATGATCTCCAAAAATAGTAAATATATAGTTCCAGGAGCATTGCAGAAAACCTACCTTTCCCATTTTAGTGGTGACATTATTCTTTAAAATATAAAATATCAAGTGCAAAGCATAGCATGACATGTGTGGTCTGTGATCTGTGGTGAACATTGCTACATATACATATTCCAGTGTTATCCGTTTAAATTGGTAGTCTCGAGCTTATCAATCTCCTTAACGTTATAAGCTAGGTGTGTGTTTCTGTGTGTAACCAACAACCATTGCTTGACATTTCATGGGAATAAACTAAATGTATAAATGAGAGCATATTTTTCTCACCTGTCATCTCAGTGCAGCTTGGAGCCACTTCAGTCATTTTGAAACGTCGTCGAATATTTTCATCAGAGGGACCTGACGAGATCCAGAGAGCCGTTGAAACCCAAACCGGAGACCGCCGGTGTAACACAATGACTCAGGGAAAAGACGGAGGAAAATATGATGCTAGGAGTGAGGAGCCTATAGAGAGATGGAGAGGGGAGGAGGGACCTTATGCTAGCCAGCATAAATGTCCTTCTGAGATGCTGTAGTTATGATTTTGTGTTCACCAAGCTCATTTAAAACAGTGTAGCTGCCAATACTGTAGCCATATTTAAAGATTCAATCAATGGCGTAAAACAAACGTTTGGGTCTACTTTCTCAATTCTCCATAGCCTAAAAACCTTAAATTTAAAATGTTACGTTGATGTAAATGTCACTTAAATAAAAAAAAAAAATAATACATTTTATTTGTTAAATTAATTTCATCACGGTTCAGTACATTTTGGCTGTCTACAAACCTGCAACCGCTTCACAGTTGGCTAATTTACATATTAATGCGCCAAAAATCACCACTCACGCCGTTATACGTCGCCTAGCAACCAGCAGTTCAAGAACTATGTTGCTTGGCAGAATAAAACAATAACAACCGTCGAGTAAAATTACAATAAAAACACCTTTATTAAAGGTTTATATGTGTTGTTTTACAATATAAAGGTGTGTTAACCACCACCCCCCCACCCCCAGTCTCACTCACTCACGTGTCTTGATTTGGCGCCCCTCCTCTGGCTCGTGTCAGAGCGCACGTGCCAGGCACAAGCGAGCCCCAGCGGCGGATTACGTCACACTTGTAACAGACTGAGGCAGGCTGGCTGCTGTTGACATGCAATACGGGTCATTCACACACACCTGCTATTAATAACTACAAACTGAATTTTATTGTAAATAAACCAATCATGACCACATACTGTGTGTCAGTGGTGTAACGTAACTAAATACAGTAGAAAACACTTCCGCGCCACTACATTTCAGAGGGAAATATTGTACTTTTTAATTCATTTATCTGACAGCTTAAGTTACTTTATAAATTAAGATTTTTTTCAAAAACATTTATAAATTATAAATTGAACTACCCAACAGTTTGCAGTAGTCATTTAATCTATTATTTAATTGACAGAAATTTAATTGGCACCTATTTTATTAATCAATTAATAATAATTAAAAAAGAAAATCAAGGTGTTTGCAACATTCATAAAACAATGCATTGAATAGAATGAAATTAGGCCTTATAATGGAAAATGTGCAGCATTTGTATTCTAATATTTTGGGCTAATTTCTCAGCAGATTGATCTTTTAAACCAGATTAAATACAGAACACCTCAACAACCTGTATCAAGATATGCCTTCATGGGCATTCACTCTCGTGTTGGGAGAACCCAGAAACGTGAACGTTTTTGGGAAAGACAACTGGACAACATATGATCTAAAAGTAATGACATTATGGGAAAAGAGAAAGTCAAAGCACACAGACAGACAACAGACCAGTCAGAGACCAGGCTCAGAGCAGCGGGGGCCTGCAGCTTTAGCACTTTGCTCAAGGACACATCGGCTAATAAAGTTTTTTTCTAATGACAGAAATAGTATCAGGACAGACACATTGTGCCCCGTCGACACCCAACAGCCCCGGATGTTCTGGACTTGGAGCTCTGAAGGGCTAGAGGCCGCTTCATCACACGTCCTTCTACTTTAGCTCAACCTCGCCACCTTCAGACCGGCACAGGAAGTGCGTGTAGCGCTCCAAAAATCACTATGCCAGGTCAGTGGAGTTAAGATCTTTATTGGAAACCCAGCCTTCAAACATCATAGTACATTTTTTATTAATTCAGAGTTACAGCAACAGCAGCGACCGGCCCCATGAAGTCTAGAGCAGCGGTTCCCAAACTGAGGTGCTGGGCCCCCTCAGGGAACATGGGGCAGTTTCCAGAGGGGGTAAGAAGGAAAATAAACTACTGTATATCTGTTTTTTTTTTTAGCGACTGAGGTTGTGTTGGCAGAGGAAAGGTTTGGGAACCGCTGGTCTAGAGAGACCGTGACGGTGCGTTGCAGCCACAGAACGAGCGAGCAGCAAAGAGTCCAAAACAGAACACGGAAACACAAAACGCACAGAAAACACAAATAAGGGAAACAATAGAAAAATACATTTTGATTCTTCTTTTAAATTCAAGAGGAGAGAGATCGCCCTCATTCAGGCCATGGTTGAATCCAAAACGAAAAAAAATAGTTCATTGTAATACGATGTCAGTGGAATATGACGTAAACAAAAAGATACAGAGCCATACTCAAATGTTCGCTTTCTTTTATCATTTATAAACAGCTTTCAAACTGCCTAAAACTGTATAAACTGTCTCCCAGGCTACAATGATACAGACTGCCAAAGGAAAACACAAAATGGTTTATCTGTTTATTCATGAATCCAGAGATTCGGTACTTGCTGCTAAATTCCACTTAGTGTGAAATCAATATAAATACATTTTTTAAAAAGAGGACGCATTTAGTGCGAGATATTCTGCAGTCATGGTATCGGCGTGAGCCTCCTCTAAGTAGTTAAGTGTTTTCAGATAATACAGGATAAAAAAGAAAAAGAAAAACTGTGAATTTCGTTGATGTTTAAAACAAAAAATGTGAAAATCTAGCAATGCTTTGGATATTCACCCTAAATATGATGCTGGTGATCAGCCTAAATTCTCCAATCCAACCGCATGAAGGCAGAGAAAGCAAACTGTCTGCGTCATCATTCAGTCCCCAGGCAGCCTGCTGCATCGCCCTCCAGTCGCTACGTGATAACTCGAGACAGTCGCACTAAAGCAGCATCTCGTATTCATTCATGTCGACAATAAACTATAAAGTACTGGTGTTGTTTCTTCCCCCTACGTGAAATGAATGCACTTAAACATCTCAAAAAAACAACAACAAAAACATCTACTGATGGTTAACAAACTGGAATCAATCGAAACATCCTGTATATTAATAAACTGTATTGGATTGGCATAGGCTGATCTTATAAAAAAAAAAAAAAAAAAAAAAAATCATAATTGTCGCGGTGTATTGGCTCAAAATATTCCAATTGGAGCATCTCTAGTAAAATCCCACCTTCCCCCTCCAGTAGCACGTCTTTAGATCTGTAAAAGAGAGAAAACAGAGGTTTTATAACTTTAATTCTGCCCTTTTAAAATTTAATTTTATGCTTTAAAAAGGAAATTATTGAAGTTTCTGCTCATTTGCTGCATTCAGTTTTCATCACTGAAGATGGTTATCCAGCTTTTATTGTGTTAGGAGAAGGGCTGCTAACAGGGATAGGTGTCATGCTGCCAATAGTATTGACTATAGACGCCCAGGAAAAGTTCTTTATGAAATGAAAGGAGCTTACATCATCAATGTCCTCATCATCGTCGCCAATGTCATCAAACTGGATCTCGTCGTCGTCTCCGGGCCCGAAGGTGTCTGTCTCGTTGATTTTGGCTGCGAGAAAGAAGGCGGACAGGAAAGTGTTAAAGGAAAATACTACTTGTGTTCATAAAACAGAAAATATTTCAAATACAATGTGTGAAATGATTTAGGGAATACGGCTTGTTAAGCTAGGTTTAGGGTAACTGCGGTGTTCCCAGGGCGCGCGCCATGAAATGACGTCACCACGGCTGTTTCCAGCGCGTAAAGGCCACGCAAGCTGTCGCGGCGCGTGGTCATGCACCTCGGATTTTTTGTAACTATGCGCCCACTGCGCTTTCAGTTCAACACCGTTGGCTGGGAAGAACAGGTTCATCTGTAAATACATCTGTTATTCTCCATGTACAGAACACAGGGAGTCAAACAGCCTGAAATATGTATTTAGAGTAGGGGTGTAAGAAAAAAATCATGTAAGACTGTGGTTCACGTTTATGTTGTGTTTAAACCCCCTACAGCTAGATGGCTATGCTGAGACGCACCACTAGTGTCCTTGCCTAACTGTGCCTAACAGTGCCTGACTTTTAGCTAGAAGCTAACAACGTAGCTATGGCTGACCTTTGGCCTACTTTAGCATATTAACATTAGCTCACCAAGAACTTGTGAACCACAATCCCAAACTGGCAGTTTGAGTTTCTGTGTACTGAATTGTTTACCTCAAGTAAACTTCTTTGACTTTTATGAACATCATGTCTTATTTTAAATATTAGTTTTTCTAAAATTATACTTCAAAAAAAATCCCAATATATCGCCTTACGCACAGTATCGAAATATATTACAATATATTGAATCGTGACCCATGTATTGTAATACGTATCGTATCGCCAGATTCTTGCCAATACACAGCCGTAGTTTAGAGAGAGACAGCACTCTGGGAAAAGAGGAAACATTTAGCGAGAGTGTGTGGAAGAACATGATTGTTTTATCAAAGCTAAAAGCTTAATGTAAAGAGTGTTCTTCACAGTGTTACAGGCAGACAGGCATTTCGATTTGGAGATAAACAGTCACGTTAATGATTAGAGTAGATAAATGTAATGTTCCGCGGTACGTCAGTATAAGGATGTGTTTACTACTGTTGCCAGGCAGCCTGCTTTCCTTAACTTCCGATTTCTTCTTCTCTACTACTTCTTGCTCATTCACAGATTATTTTGTCTGTACGCCCTCTGGTGTTTCAGCGAGTACTGCAACAAACAATGCGTTGAGCATAACCATCTCCGCGCGTGCTCGTAGGGCGCGCGCCATCTACAGTGGCCTGCGCACGGTGTCGAGCGTGAGTATACCCGCACCTTTAGAGGTAAACCGTTGTAATGAAGGTCAGGGCCATCAGAAACGGCACGCATTATTTCACCAATTTCAGCCTTCCTTAACGGGAATGTTCCTGGACTTGTTTCACTACAGTTATTTTCAGTTTTTGGATCCAGCAGCTGTGAGGTTGGTTTAACTCACCGTGCTCTGGCAGTTCTCCGTACGCTTTCAAACTGCGAGCCTCGTCTGCGTTGTACTTGAGGATGACATCAGCTTTGTTGTCCTGAAACAGAAGTTGTGGTATTGCAGTGTTTAGGGTTACAATGTTTGAGTGTTTGAATAATAAGAGGTAAATAAGTGAGACCAAATGACATAGAAGGATCAACTGAAGATGATTACACAAGTGAAAAATGGTGTGAACGTACAGCTATAGATACAATATCCTTTTATATATATATATATATATATATATATATATATATATATATATATATATATCAAGATACAGTAATCAACACAACTAAACACCAATTAAAAAAGGAGTGTTTTTAGCTGACATTTAATGGACAATACTGATGTATCTGTGCGAATTGTGAACAGAAAGCAGAAGAACGGTCACCCTTGGTAGTAAATCTAGACTTGCAGGCAACTGTGAGAAGTAGGGGTGTAAGAAAAAAAAAAAAAAAAACGATACACTTGAGTATCGCGATATTTTATTTTGCAATATCTAATTTATTTATTTTTTTAGTTTACGTGCAAAAATATTAATGTAAGACAGTGGTTCACATTTATGTTGTGTTTAAACCCCCTACAGCTAGATGGCTATGCTGAGACACACCACTAGTGTCAGTGCCTAACTGTGCCTAGCAGTGCTTGACTTTTAGCTAGAAGCTAACAACGTAGCTATGGCTGAACTTTGGCCTACTTTAGCATATTAACATTAGCTCACTAAGAACCTGTGAACCACAATCCCGAACTGGCAGTTTGAGTTTCTGTGTACTGAATTGTTTACCTAAAGTAAACTTCTTTGACACACATCATGTCTTTTCTTTTTCTAAAATTATACTTCAAAAAAATCCCAATATATCGCCTTACGCAGAGTATTGAAATATATTGCAATATATTGAATCGTGACCCATGTATCGTATCGCCAGATTCTTGCCAATACACAGCCCTAGTGAGAAAAGCTTTAATACGTTTTCATAATTGAATACCTTGTAAATGATTCATATAACTTTAAATTGTGATCTAGAAGTATCTGGTCTCTTAGTTTCGGTTAAAAGCCGAGCAGCTTTATTTTGTATCAACTGAAAAAACTAGTGTTTTGCTGAATGCTTGATACAGTTACAATAATCATGACAGGATGAAAGAAAAGGATGAATATTTTTCTCCAGACAAATGGTTTGATTACAGAGATTAAGTCTGAGAAATAGAGTCCGCACAATGCTTCAATAAAACAATTGTTTTGAGCATCCTGCTCTTCTTCAGACCTTGGTGGTAATTAAATAAATATACGTTTCATGAATTATCTAGCGTACAGACTTGGTTTCTCAGTGTACTACACGTTCTTTTGTCCTGCACCTAGTATTTATCATCTAGTGTGTGCTTTTTCTTGATTTTAGAGATTAACTGGTAAAAACAAGACCAAATATCCCCTTTATACTTGCTTTTAAAAGTTCAGATCTTAACTAAACATGAGTCCACAAGAACAGGACCTTTTTATTTGCAACGCTGTGTCAAAAAAAATCTAAAATAGCCAAGTTGCCTTGTTCCTTTATATGCAATAGGATTAGTTTATGTTAAACTTCAAACTGAGTGATAATTTCAGATGTTTGTCATTAACTATTCCTTCTTCCATGTCAGAGCACAAAAAACCCTTAAAATGTTAAATGCAAAAGCGTTAACAGTCTGTTCTGTGTCGTGTGTGAGCGACAAACACACCTGGTAGTCTCTCAGTCCGACCAGGATGATGTCCGACGTGTTAATCCAAACCTAGAGGGAAACACAACAGAGCAGAGGTTACCCCATGTCATACAGCAACACACTGCACTTTGTGACCCTCACACACGTGGTCAATGGAGTCCACGCTGCCACATGAACGGTGGCTGACTGACCATTGAGAACACGCCGACTCAGCATCGCGTTAGGAGGTTTCCTGTGTGGGCTGGTGGGGGGGTGAGGTGTGATGGGACGGTCAGGACATTCCTACCTTTTTCCGGAGTTTTCCTCTGATGTGGCAAAGCCGCTTGGTTCCATCAAAGCACATGGCCTCCAGACGTCCGTTCCCCAGCATTTTAATCACCTGAGCATATTCTGGAAGACACAAGAGAGCAAACGACTGTTTAACCAATGTGATGAAATGACAGAGATCGGGACACTTGCATGAACCAAGCGCCGTCTAACAGGTGCCTTGCCTCACTTGAAATAAACACATTAACTCTGCTACAATTCTAACATTTGTATGATATATATTATAAGATTTGGGCAACAAACAATGTGGTGTTAAATCACACAGCAAAGGTGACATTTTAAGGAGTAAGGGGAGTGTTAAAACTATTCTAGTAACTACATTTATGGGCAGCTCTCACCACCTCCCCTAACCAATTTCCTGTGGGAAAACATAGTTTATGAGAATAAATTATAACTTGAAAACACCTTTTGGATTTATAGGCCAAAGCCACAGCGTGCGACAACTTATACCAAATTTTCCTGCAAGTCTGGAAATACAATTTCACATAAAAGTGATAAGTTGAAGGCAGAAAGAGCCGAGTGATGGAAACAGAAGAGGCCTCACTGTCCCTGGTGTCTGAATAAGAAGGTTCTACTGTTGTAGTTGTACAGAATAAAAAAGGACAGTAGAGAAAGAACAGGAGATTTTGCACACAAAAAAAAAACAAGTGGAAACGGCATAATCCTGGTCTTAACTAACTTCTTTTCACATGAATTCTGTGCGGCTCCCTGAAAAAAGCCCAATTGTGTTGACTAAATTAATTACACAAACAAGTCCTTCGATTTCTTCTTGAGTACTGTCTGATATGTTTAACCTCCATTATGAATTACGTCGAATTAAGATGAGTTTCAGCAGAAAATGTGATAACATAAATAATAGAAATATTCTTAGAAGATTCTGTGGTTATTCCAATATGTATAACTTCTGCTCTAAAACACACAGTCTGTGTGCATTACGTAAGCTTTGCCTTCACTACTTAAAGGTTTTCCTTACACCAGCAAAGCCTCCTCCACACACTGGGTTTACTTTAATGCCTAAAAGGGATTTTGGCAGCTCGAGCACTGCAGGCAAAGTTCTGAACAGTTCTCACTGCAGGCTGACGCTACCGTCTAGTGAGAAGGCTCTCTGTAACAATACCTGCGGCTTGTCAAACAATCCTTCACTTTAAACAGCAACGCTGAGTCAGCAGGTTATGTTTTGTTATTCATCAGATTTTTTTAGGGTCTTAGAAACCACAAACTCTTCCTATAATCTTGCGATTCGTTTTTCAACGCTACACACTGCTGCTGTAATAGTAAATGAACAATACCATCTTTCTATAATTGCTGCAGCCATATGCTGGACGGAGAAGAAAATGTTTAGCATTCATTCAAAACCCCCAAAATACTCAGTTTACAGTAATAAAAGAAAAGCAGAACATATGAGACACTGGAACCTAGAGCCGTCCTCAATTAAAGAAATTCTTAGTCGACTAAAACTCATTTGATTTTTTGTCGACTAATCGATTAAGTTGATTTATTCGACAGATCTGTAAAACTGAGTTTCTCCACAAACAATCACGCAAAAGCACCACTTTAAATCTTGTGTTTACCAGAGATGTGCTCATACGTTTGTTGGAAATAAGTTATGACTAATCGAGTAAAGAAATCTCAGTCGAGTAAGAATAAACGACCGATTAGTCGACTAATCGACAAAGAGGGGGCAGCCCTAATGGAAGATTAAATTATTAAACAATTATCAAAATTGTTCCCAGTTAATTTTCTGATTGACTGAGCGTTTCGGCTCTACTCAGATGTGAAAGTTAGCTTGTTTTTCACAGTTTTTAATCAATGTAAGATACCGACCAGAATTATTGTATCTACTAACAGCAGGAATACAATATGGAGACTTTAGTTCCTACAGTAAACACCAAGCAACAACGTTTTCAGACCAAAAGCAAACATGGTTATTGTGTGTCCTGGATGTAGCTTTGAAGAACTATAACTAAGCACTAGGGGTGTGGAAATTAATCATTGAATCAATGCATCGCCATGCAGACCTGGACGATTCTGCATCGATGCAGTGACAGTCCATAATCGATTATTGCCTACTGATGTTGCTTGTTGATTTTCCAGTTGCTGCTTTTTTTTAGTTTTTGCCTGTTGTCTGCTGTGTTCAGACTCCGCTACATTTAGGAAGTGTCTTTTTTTAAGAGCAGATGCAATAAAAAGAGTTCATATATATATATCCGACTGCTTGAATTTGTTTTGTGATGCATTGGGATTATCGTAATCGAAATGGATCAGACCAGTGAATATTCAAACCCTTACTAAGCACCCATCCTGCAGCGAAAAGATGGATCTTGGATTGATTGTCTTTGGTGTAACTTTACTCACCCTGTCCGTCTTCCTTGAACACCAGCTCTCTCTTCTCGGACTCATTCTCATTCTTTCCACGTCGCCGATTCTTTCCTCCTTTACCTATAACCACAGACAGGTAGAGATCAGTTAAAGTTGTCCATTCATATTTTTATGGATTCCATTCACCGAGATAACTGTTTATCAGTTAGCCCTCGGGTCCAGTTAAGTCTACTTCTCGTCATGTAAGTCTCTAGTTGACACACTTACTCCACAGATAACCGGCATGTGAACAGTACATTTACTCTAGTACTGTACTTAAGTACACATTTGAGGTACTTGTATTTTACTTTCTCTCTTCATGTCATTTTCTACTTCCACTTCACCTCAATTCGGAGAGATAGAAATATTGTACTTTTTACTTCCCCAAACGTTGCTGAATGGACATCAGAGGTCTGGAAGGCTGCTTGTGTCCCTCTGGACTCACTACTAACTGTAACTGCACTCACATTTACATTCTCTACAGCTTTGACAACTTGCAATATATATCTTTTTGTGCATGTAACTATAATAGCCTCCATTTTGCAAAGCCAATCTGCACACTGTATGAACGTTTAAAGGGTATACTTTATTTACTTTTATTATATTAATTCTGGTGTTTTTTATTTATTATATATATATATATATATATATATATATATATATATATATATATATATATATATATATATATATATATATATATACATCATACACACACACACTTTGTTCAGTGTACTGCTGCTGTAACCGTGAAAACATAGATGGGAAATTCTCTCTTCTAGTCCACAGAAATCACACATAGTCATTCATCTTTCAATATTATGAAAGCCCATTTCTGCCAATGTGATTAAAATAACGTAATAGGTCAAAATAAAGGGTTAGTTAGATAACAACTCATTATTTTGAGAAAGTTACTCAATATTTTGAGATACTAACTCATTGTAACGACTTCACGTTACTTACTTAGCTAGCTATCTTTTTCCCCATCACATTAGCGGAAACGGGTTACCATACCATATATATTAGTTCAACCAATATTAATAGTTCCACACATTCTTCAGTAGATATACAGCACCAGAGGATACTTTTAGATGTAACATCGAAAAAAAATAATTTAAGAAATAAAAGTCTCGGACGTCACGGGCCACACCGGGTGGGGTTTACCTAGCAACTAGCTAGCTAGTTAGCTGTGTCAGCTATCAACGGGATTAAAGTGTCAAGTATTGTAGCTAGCTATTAGCTGGCTAGCAGTCACAAAGCGTTGAACAACTTTTAATAAACTAAACTACCTTAACTTTTAACTAAGCAGAATTGTTGTTTAGTGAGTACGTTGCACGGAGACACCGTTGGCAGCTGTTAAAAAGGACTCGTTCGTGTTGCTAACTCGCGTTAGCTGTTCGGTGTCACGTTTTCACTGCGTGTGCCTTTACGGCGGGCTCGACAGACAATTAACAACACTGAAACACACGTCTCTCCCAGGCTCTTACCTTTATTTTTGGGCATATTCCTTCACGCCTCGGTCACGTTAATCCCGCCCGGTAGAAACGACTCACGGTTAAACAATAACTGTGTACGACAGTCAGCGAAAAGCACAAATCTAAACTGAACGCTACGAGTACCTAGCAAGTCACCGCTGATTCGCTCCGCCGGTTTGCGCATGCGCCTGCCAAGACATTCTTCTATGACGGTTGGCAAACAACGATTCTGCGCATTACCGCCCCCAACTGGTATGGAGTATGAATCAGAATATCTAATATGTTCAATAGGCTACTCAAAAACATTTTATGTTTTCAAATAATTAAATGATAAATAAAAACAAATAAACTAAACCTATATCTTCTCCACCATATTAAGTAAGGCTAAGATAATAATTAAATAATACGTTTATTTAATATAGCAAGTCCCAAAGTGCTTCGCAAGAGTAAATTGTTGATCTATATTATTTATTCAATTAATTGGATCTGCTTGAAAAAAAAAGACCACCAATAGGATCTTGATCTATGAATCTTGAAACTATGAATGATGTGTGATACAATGATGTATTTGGCTAGGTACAAAAATCTAATTGAGGACTGTAACATTGACCCCCTGAAGGTGATCACAACGGAGCCCTGCACAGGCTTGAGTTCTCGCGCGTGCTCATGGGTAACTACACAACAGTGGAGACTGTCGGCGACATCAGAGAGGACATCGAAGAGCTATGCTTGGAGTTAGATCAGGAGGAATCTGAGAAAATGGTTCGAGTTTGTGCCTTTCCAAATTGCGGCAACAAAATGAAGAGCTATTTGTGCTTGAGCTTTCACCGTCTACCCATCTGCAACCGGGAGACTTTACCGTTGTGGTTGGTCGCACTTCAGGTTGATGTGCGAACTTCTTTGCGAACATTACGTGAGATAGATTACCGTGTTTGCAGCGAACATTTTGATCAGGGCGACTTCATCGAAAAGAGCCACAAGTGCAGGCATCTGAAGGCAAATGCCATTCCAAAAGCCAAAAGACCAGCTGCAGACAAATTGGAGGTAACGTCTTTATGATTTCTTATTATGATTTTCCTGTGCAGGCTCAGTTGTGATGTCAGGCTACTATGTTGCTACATAGTCATTACTATGGACTTATGACCACGGCAATTCCTGACCATCGTTTTTTGGTGGAAAAAAATACGATTTAGAATATTGGATTGTTTGAGTTACACAGTTGACTTGTGTGGACTTCACCAGAATAAACAGAGGTAGGCTATGTGCACTGGCTGAATTAGCACAACTTTTATGCATTTCTTTCACATCTACTGCAGCCATATTTACCGTGTTCACTCGGAAGGAATCAGTTCACATGGCTAGGCACTTGTAATGACATCTCGAACATGTTAAGAGGCTAAAAGCACGTTTAAAACCTGACCTGTTTCCGCCGAACTTTAGCAGGAGCATGACTCGATTATTTTAGTTTTTCTCGCCACTGACTCACTCGTGACCACAAACAACAGAGCACCTGTTGAAATCGACCAGTTCTCCTTTAAGTATATTTAATTTGATTATGTATGTATTATGCACTCTTATTTTATTTATTATTTATTTATCAATGTATGTATTTATGTATTGTAACGTATTATAATTCATGTTTGCTGTTTTGAATATACTTATATTGTTGTTATAACGTCTTTGGTTTAGCGCTGTATTCCTCCGCGCCGCCAGGGGGCGGAAGCAGCTCCGATGCGCTGTTGATGTTTTGATTTCCCCAGAAAGAAAATAGACATTTGGGGGAAGCTAGCTAGCTAGCTAGCTGTGATTGAGAGCTACCCTCCTGCAGCGAATAAAAACTTTCATATCTCCTGTTTCTAAACATTTAGATGTGTGTTTCAACCGACACATTGCCAAGT
Source organism: Zingel zingel (assembly GCA_023566125.1). Lineage (NCBI taxonomy): Eukaryota > Metazoa > Chordata > Actinopteri > Perciformes > Percidae > Zingel > Zingel zingel. The sequence goes on along the minus strand of CM042335.1, from coordinate 2,964,962 downwards.
GGTTCAAAGTTAAAATAAATCCATATTTTGTCGCCTGTAACTTGCAGTCACGTTAGCTACGTTGTTGCTAAGCTAGCTGCAGTTTTGTTTCCAACCTGATCAGCGGGGTCTGCTGTGATGGCTGACTTCAGCAGCCGCATCATGGTGAGTGAACATGTATTTAAAACAGAAAGAAAGTGTTGCTGCTCCTCTCTGGAACAATATTATATGTTATAAAAGGAGCTTTTGCCAGATTAGAGGGGTTGCAATGTGTCAACATGTGTTTTTAACCTTTTTATATGACCTTTCTTTTAATAATTATATATTTTAATTAAAGACTGTTGTGATTTAATCTGTTCATTCTTCTTTCATAAAACTAGAGCTGCAACGATTAATCGATTAGTTGTCAACTCTTAAATTAATCGGCAACTATTTTGGTCGGTTTGAGTAATTTTTTTAAGACAAAAGTAAAAATTATTTGGTTCCAGCTTGTTAAATGTGAATATGTTGTAGTTTCTTCTCTCCTCTGGGACAGTAATCTGAATATCTTCTAGTTTCTTCTCTCCTCTGGGACAGTAATCTGAATATCTTCTAGTTTCTTCTCTCCTCTGTGACAGTAATCTGAATATCTTCTATCCTCTTCTCTCCTCTGGGACAGTAATCTGAATATCTTCTAGTCTCTTCTCTCCTCTGTGACAGTAATCTGAATATCTTCTAGTCTCTTCTCTCCTCTGTGACAGTAATCTGAATATCTTTGAGTTGTGGACAAAACAAGACATTTGAGGACGTCATCTTGGACTTTTGGGAAATACTGATCCACATTTTTCACCATTTTCTGACATTTTAGAGACCAAACAACTAATGGATTAATTGAGAAAGAAATCAACAGATTAATAAACTATGAAAATAATCGTCAGTTGCAGCTCTATATAAAACAATTTAAAATACAAACATCGCAACAAAAGAACATAACATAGTGGGGATACTTCAACATAACATTACAGGGTAATAGAAATACATAAACATGAAACGGCAATAATCTTCTGAGTTTTATAATTGCAATAAAAACCTGAAAACACAAAATATATCAGTTGTTAGTTCACAGACTTTCATCCCAAATAATAAAGTGACTTAAGTAACACAGATTGAAATACAAGGTAATGTAAACACAATTTCCCTAAGCCAAATCATCTTCAGATTGATTGTTCCAGAACTCAAAGATATTCAGTTTACGTATCCTTCATTCTTAGCTAGTGATAGACTGATTTTATCAGCCGGCCGATATATCAGGCCGATATTTGCATTTTTACGTGTATCAGCATCGGCCGACACGCGGCTGCTGCGTTCGCCGATAGTTTTTTCCCTACATTATTAACAGACAGGCGTCCACAGGCAGCTCTGTGTTGCTGGAGACGCTGCAGTTCACGTGCAGACCATGCACTGCCCCTCCCCCACTAGCAGAGTGCTGGTGCTGGAAGCCTGCCAGGCTTCCAGCACCATGGCAGTCTGAAATTACAAATCAAGCACTTTATTTCAATGGCTACTTTTCAGGTTTATAGTTTTCTTAAATTATTTTAAAGTGTTGACAAAGGACATTTTGTGATGACCTGATTATATCTGTCTTATAATATGTCAGCAAGCAATGCATCATCAAGGCTGTGTTGTAGATGCTGATGAAAGCCTTTTACCCTTGCAGTTAACCATATGCAGTGCACCCATCCATATGATGCACATTGCACACATCATTTGGGTGATGAATGTAAGTTGATCGCAGAAGTGACACTGATCTGTGTTTTTGTTTATTGTTTTTAAAGAAATGACATAGCAGATTCCGAAAACCAATCCAGTGTGGCAGGGTTTACATTTTTATGATGTAAATTGAGGGAGCAAAAGCAGCATCGGCTCCAAATATCGGCTCAAGAAAATCGGCAGCCCGTATCAGTCATCGGCTAAGGCTGATGAAGAAAAAAATCAGTATTGGCATCAGCGCTAAAAAATCCATATTGGTTCATCCCTATTCTTAACATCCTTACGACCTTCCTTCTCTCTCTCCCTCCTTCATTCTTATCATCCTTACTTACTTAGTTTCTCTGCCTCTTTTGTTCGTATCATTCTTCCTTCCTTCTCTCACATTCACATGTGAGAGGCTGGAACCTGTATTTGACTTCGCCCTTTACATTATTAAATAATCATCAAAATAGTTGCCAATTCATTTTCTGTTGCTCGACTAATGAATACTCAGGCCCCCCCCCCCCAGTCATTTTATAGATCTGAGACTTGGTGCAGCGGTGGGGTGACACGCTGACATGTCAAACAATGATTTCAAACATGTTTTACACAATAAAACGTGTATTCTGATGACTGTGAATGAATCTGGTGCCTGTTTTTCTCGTGTTAGACGTCTTCTGAACAACCGGCGGTTGGAGGCGGGCCTGCAGGAAAAGCGACGTCTTCTTCAGTCGTGTCAGGAAATGGAAACTGGGACGGTGCAGGTGCAGGCGCAGGCGGGATGGACCAGATAACAGTGGTAAGAATAGACGACACACACATTGCGGAGGAACAGTGTCAAGACGGGGGGAAGGTAAAAGATGCCGCACAGTGCTATGAGGTGGAGTACTTGATGCCTACGGCGGAGGAAGAGGAAGAAGAAGACGGCGTTTACGTCATTGAGTATTCAAATCCCGAAGAGGAGGGAGAGAGCTACCAGTTCACGATGTCTGTGGACAAACCGCTCCCGGCCAAAAAGCCGATAATTGCACACCCCGTGGTGAGAGAGAGCTCCGGAGCTCCTCTACCCGTGTTGCCCAAACCATCCACGGCGCCGATGCCGAGAACCGGCGCGGGGCAGAAGAGGAAGCTGATCACAGAGGAGGAGAAAGAGGAGAAGGTTCTGAGCAATAAGAGTGTGCTGGAGCTCGGAGAGCACTACAGCGACGTGATGGGGATGAACTCAGGCGTGGGTCAGAGTCAGCTGGTGTGCACGCTGTGCCCGCCGCCCGGCAAGTTCTTTAAGAGAGGCTCGGGTTTGGCCGTACATTTAAAACACATGCACAACCTGGACACGAATAAGAAGTTCTTCTGCACGCCGTGCCAGCGCTCGGTTCGCACTCAGATCGAACTGGACCGGCACACGAAACGCCACGCCAACAAGGCCGCCGTGTTCACCTGTCACCTCTGCCCGGCGGAGGCGGAAAACGAGGCAGGGAAGAAGGGGTACAAAGGGTCGAGGTGTGGACTGAAGAGTCACCTGGAGACGGAGCACCCGGGCGTCATCCCTCGCTGCCACATCTGTAACAAAGGCTTCCAGTCGATCGTGACGTACCTGGCCGATCAGTTCAGGCACGTGGGCGTGTCGCCCCACCACTGCGCCAAGTGTCAGATCTACGAAATGACGTCGAGGGGTCTGCTTATTCACATCAAGAACCACGACAAGAAGAAGCAGCAGCAGCAGGAGTCTGGTGAAAACCCCCCGCAGACGCTCAGAGTCTCCGCCAACGGCGAGAACTCTGCTACAGACGACTCAGACTTCTGACACGATTTTGTTGGAGTTCTGTCTGTTTTTAGACTAAATAGTGAGCTCCTCTTTGTCAGACATGTCTGACTTTTATGCATCTTTGACTGTTGTGATCTGAACTGTAGACACAATTATTTGTTTTGTTTTTTAAACCTCAGAATCTTCCTCAAGTTGTCCATAACTTGTGCAGTTTGGTGGGGTCTTCTACCTTGAGCATCGTCACCGTCATTGTGGAGGAAACACAGTTTAACAGTGGTCTCCACGGGGATGGAAGGAAAGCTTCACGTTCAAAGGATTAGTTTGACATTTTGGGACGTCTGCTAATTCTCTTCCTTGCTGAGAGGGCGGTAAAAGGATCAATACGACTCTCAGATACTTTCATTATTTTCCTCGCCGCCACGAGTGCAATTGCTCTGGAGGGAATCGTTGGGTCTCTGCAAATTATAGAGTGTGGTCTAGACCCCCGTTTTCCTATCTGGAAAGTGTCCTACGATGATTTGACACTAAATGAAACTGAAATGATCTTGTTGATAAAGTCAGAAAATAACTGAAAAAATCCTGTTACAGTGACGTCTTTAAATGTTCTGTTTGACCAACAGTTCAAAACTCAAATCAAAGTTTATAATATTTTTTAACCGAGATTAACTTTAGAGGAGGTAAAACCAGATGTTCCTGTGTTTTTGGTTCAAAAAATGTCCAAAAAACATTTTAATTGCCAATGTAAATACGACTCAGGTTGTAAAAGGTGTGTGTGTGTGTGTGTGTGTGTGTGTGTGTGTGTGTGTGTGTGTGTGTGTGTGTGTGTGTGTGTGTGTGTGTGTGTGTGTGTGTGTGTGTAAATACTGTACATTTTGTATTACTCACGAGTTATTCCAGTTAGAGTATATATCATCCTGCGGCACACAGAGGATCATTTAAAGTGGGGATGTTTACATGTCGCTGGTTTGAAGTCAGATTTTATTCTGAAAAAAACTTCCTGTTCACAGCTTTGTTTTCATCTGTAAACATCTGCAGGTTTTCTTCCATTTTAGTTGTAAGAAAATGATCTCAGTATTAATATTACTGTTAGTATTATTAGATTCCATAAGAGTTGTTTTTTTTAATCAGAAATGTTTGAATGTGCAGGTGTTGGAAAACTAAATAAGGACACCAAAGTAGCCGATGTAAAGGCCAATGCCAGTATTTGAGGGAGAAATCACTTTGAAATCAAAGGATTCAAAGTGGCAGTTATAAATTAACTAAAAAATACACTAATGGATACAAATAAATAAGTGAAAGTCAGTGTTTCCCCCAGAAAAGTTGTGAAGCCCGCTGGCAGCGAGGGCCTCGGCTGTGGGCCAGTCCCAGAGCATTGATGTAGAGCCCAATAGTTTCTGTAATAACGGAATCGCTAAACCCAGATTCCATAGGGCCCTACATTAAGTCAGTGCTAAAAGCTAACTGTAAATACAGATGACAATATTTATAGCCTCTTTCCGACCAAGTAGTTACAGGAACGTAGTTCTAGGAACAGTCCACTTCTAAGCAGTTCTACTAACTACTCTCCCCCAAAACCGGTGTTCCATTTGCATTCACACTGGCCAAGTGGCCATAGGAACTGACCTTTTGTTATTCTAACACAGCCATCTAACCACCACTATGTGGAAAAGGGAAAAGTGAAAAGACCCTGCCCTGAAGTAGGAGCTGAAAGAGTTACAGGAACTGCGGCCAGAGGGACTTAAAATCCCCAAATTGGTCCAGTCGGAACAGGAGAAAAAAAGGCTTCTAGGAACGTTATGTTCTAGGAACTGCAAAAATCCCTCCGGTCAGAAAGCAGCTATAGTCTCAGTGTCCCACGAGCCGCCCCCTGTTACAGTATTAACCTGTACACTGCTAAATGATAATTGCACTGCAGTTTTGTTTTATTTCCCAAAACTTTTTGGCGGTCAAACAAATCAGTGAATACTCAGGACTCATCGTTATTTACTAGGAATGCACCGAGTCCAGGTTTTTGGGGTTTGGCCGAATACCGAATCCACCGGTTAAGATTCTGCTGAATCTGACACCGAATACTGAGTCCGTCATCTGGTTAACACCAGTTTTTAGCTGTGACTGTCCTTCCTTTGCCGTACCTGAAGTTGCTGCATTCTGGCTGCTGTCTGTAGATTCCTTCATCACAACTCGTATTCTTCCAGATGTTTGATACCAGATGTTGTAACAGCGGTGATGTTGTGTGTTGTTTAGGGTCCTCGCCACCACCAGACTAATCAGCATTGCAGATTGAACATGTAGCTGGACTTGAATGGACTTCTTTTGACTGAAAGTGCTGCCAAATGACACTTTTTCTGCTCACGAGTTCCATTTTCACTTCCTCACAGCCTGCTGCATTGAACGCTCCACCTACGTTAACACCTTCCCGTAATCAACGGCGCCGTCATCACGTCGACCAGCGTAGCGCAAGCGTAGGGTTCAGTTTGGTGGGAAAAAATTCTACGGTTCGGCAGAAACCCAACCCCGTCAAAAAGCCCAATATTTGGACCCCTGGATCCGTGCATCCCTGATATTTACAATCTCACTGTGGCCATAAGTGTGTGTCGGGGGTGTCCATCTCATGTTCACTAAGGGCCACCCTGGAAAATCCCATCAAGGGCCAGACATGTAGAGTTTATTAAGAGGCTTTTATTGAGAAAAGTTAAATATCTTTGACCGTATTACTGCATGTCACATTTTTCATTATTTTCTGTAGCTTTTTTTCCGACTTTCGTCACGTTTTTGTTGACATAAAAGCCCTACAAAAGTCAGCAAAAAAGTTCCTTACCAAATCAAGCAAAACAAAGATTACGTATTTAAAAAGCAGGCTACCACACAGCCGACTCACAGCGACCTGTTACACAGACTGAATGTGAATGCTTCTTCTGGGGGAATTTCAGAGTCTCAAAGACGTCATATCTGTCAAATTCTGCTTTGAGCGTCGCATAATTGCAGTTGGAAAAACGGTTTCTTGTCTTTTTGGGGTTTGGCGCACAACTAGATTCAATTTATTGTGAACATAAGTTGATATGCGGGATAAAAACCTGCGAGGGGGCGGGTTCGGCCCATGGCCGTGAGTTTGACACATGCTCTTAAGGAGCCTCAACCCGCAGATTGGAAACCATGTGTTAAACACTAAAATCTGCATCATATTAACGGTTAATAGTTACATAACGCGAAAACATGTTTAACCCTTGTGTTGTCTTCCTTGAAAAAAAAACTTTTTTCCGACTTTTTTGACAATTTGTTTTTTCCTTTTCCAACGTTTTAAATTTTAAATTTTTTCTTCTACATATTTTTTTATGTTTTATTTCTACGTCCCATATTTTCTGATATTAAACAAAAATTGAAAACGGGTCAATTTGACCCGAAGTCAACACAAGAGTTAAACCCGAAGGGTGGATTTAAAAACCCACCGATTGATTTAAAAAAAAACAACCATGCTGTATGTCGATATGGTTTGATAACGTTGAATTAAAACAATAATTTTTGCAGTCAGTGGGATAAAAAGTATTAAACGGAAGGTAGTAAAACTAATATAAAGCAAAAACCCTAAGAGGTGCTAAAATCACCAAAATATCAACCAAGTTTGGTGCAGAAACACTGAGATTAAAGTGCAACAATCAGTTTTTTATTTTTATTTTTTTTAAATGAAAATGTTTGGAATGAAATCTTTGTAATGTGCATTTTCTTTTTTGAATTCTTTGTTTTAACAGTTTGATGTGCCTGCAACATTATCTTCATGTTTTATTTTCTGACATCATTAAAAAAGGGAAATACCACCTCAAGTTATTTTACTCACTCTAAAATCTGTGTCGGTTAATGTGTTTTCATTTGTCCGTACAAAATAGTATTTAGCATCAGCACAGAGTATGAAAAACTGTTGACTGGTTTAGTTATAAATCAACAGACCAGTTGGATTTCAGTTCTACTGTTTGATTATTCTCCATTGCCAGACCTTCCTCCACAGCGCTGCAGAGGAGGGTCTGACTAGTCCACACAGCATTCTGGGATGGGAGGAAAACGTGCTCTGGTTTATTGCCATTTCTTTAAACCTTGTGTGGTGTTCGGGTCTGTGGGACCCGTTTTCAATGTTTGCTAAAAGAAAAATTATGGTATTTATTATTTCTTCTAACTCAAACTCATTGACCTTGGCTCATTTTATGTGAAGAACATAAAAAATAACTTATTTTCAATGACTGCACACGGTACCCCCCCCCTACACGTAACTATTACATATGAGGTGTGTAATCATTGTGTAATAATTGTAGGTGCTATGGAACTTAACTGTGTCCTCCTCCTGTGTCTGTGTGTGTGTGTGTGTGTGTGTGTGTGTGTGTGTGTGTGTGTGTGTGTGTGTGTGTGTGTGTGTTTGTTTTACTATATTCGTGGGGTCCAAAAACCGGGGAATACAGTATACTTGTGGGGTCCGACCAGCTTTGTGGGGCCAAATGCTGGACCCCACAAGGTTAAAGGGCTGTTTGAGGGTTAAGACTTGGTTTTAGGATTAGGGTTAGAATTAGGTTATGGTTAGGGTGAGGGTAAGGGTTAAGGTTAGGCATTTAGTTGTGATGGTTAAGGTTAGGGTAAGGGGCTAGGGCAGTGATTTTCAACCACTGTGCCGTGGCACACTAGTGTGCCGTGAGAGATCGTCCTGTGTGCCGTGGGAAATTATCCGATTTTACTTAATTGGTCCAACAATTTGTTTTTATTGAGTTACTGCAAATAATTTGCCATTGTTGCGCATCTGTGCCTGCAATGTGATGACTGACAGAGAAATGAAATACTGTTCTGTGTCAGTAGGTGGCAGTATAGTGCAATAATGACCTTGTTGATTTAAGACAATAGAATTACCGCCACAGTAATTCAGGATGTAAGCAGTAGGGCCGAGATCATCGATTTAAGCCTGCAACAGTGATTGATACATTTTTAAAAAGGAAAAATTAAGATTCTGATCTTATTAGGCTACAATGTGTCATTTTGTAACATTTTTGGTTGGTGGTGTGCCGCGGGATTTTTTTAATGTAAAAAATGTGCCATGGCTCAAAAAAGGTTGAAAAACACTGGGCTAGGGAATGCATTATGTCAAAGACAGGACCCCACAAAGATACTGAAACAAACGTGTGTCTGTGTGTGGAATGTCATCTTTCTGTACCTGCTATTCCCACACAAAGTTACAAAATTGTTACATTTCAAGCACTTTGACCTGTTCTGATTAAGTTCTAAGAAATAAGCACCAATAATGATCAAAAATCTTTTTTCTATTTTTTTTACCTTTTTTGTAATCGAATTTCCTTGTTTTCTCACAAAAAACGAAAATGATCATATGATCGTAAATGTGATCTCACAGGGGTAAATGGCAAATATGAACCATAAATGATGCATATACCATTGGTAATTGAGCTAAAGTAAACATCTGTTAAGTATTTTTACATAAGTTGTCATGGCTGTATGGATTTAAAAGCCCCACATATAATGTTGTGGGTCCACCAGACCCGGGAACATTGGCTGTGTAACAAAAATATGAACACCACACAAGGGTTAAACTCCGGACGGAGCCACGGTGCGTCTGCAAAAATAGCCTCGGGTAGGAACTTGTTTTGGTGGAACATGTGTACGTTCAAAAGTAGTTTTAGTCGTGCAACAGAAAACTCAGATTGGACAGATAGTCTAGCTAGCTGTCTGGATTTACCCTGCAGAGATCTGAGGAGCAGTTAACCATAGTCCTCACAAATCCACCGGAGGTTAGAACACCAACACAAAGGAAGAGGAAGGGGACGGACATCCGGCAGAATTTCCGTCGGCAACGGAGCAATCCCAGAAGTGGAACGTTGTGGATATGGACTGCTGTTTAATAAACATCAACAACGTATTAAAAGCTGCACGTTTTGTTCGGTCCTTAAGCTAAAATTAAAAGAATGTCTTACCTTATGGACCGTTTTCACAGCAGACATTTTGACTTGTAGTAGGCTCAGTTCCATCAAGTGTCCCAGTAAGCTATTTCAGTGAGTCAGCATGCACCATACCAGGGCCTCTCCTGAGTGGAATGCAGCCATCATTAATGGTTTTGAATACACCTGTGCTTTTCCTGCTATGACATGTCAACATGTCTGCTGTGAAAAAGGTCTATAAATATACACACAACACTAGGGCTACAACTGATTATTATTTTTTACAGTTGATAAATCTTTCAGTTATTTTCTTGATCAATCAATTAGTTGTTTGGTCAATAAAATGTAAAAAGAAAAGAACAAAAAGACCTGAAATATGACATCTACATACGGTATGTATTCATACTTTTGGTGCTTTAAGAATATTCTGATGCTGATAATTTAACTGAAGAAAGCGTTTGAATGCCGAATATTTCAACGCTGGTTTTACTACGTTTACTCAAGTAAAATATCAGAGCACTTCTTCCATCACTGCCTTTATAAAAACGCCACTTTATATGAATTTGTGGTGAAGTTGTGAGCAAGAAACATCAATACAAACATCATTTATTCCTTCATATGATAAGAGGAAAAGTAAGAATATCTATATATATTTTTATTTTCATTATTCGAGTGAATTTGGCATTTAAAAACAGTTTCTGAGTCAGCATGCGTTATCAGCTGATTATCCTTTTTATTATTTTTAATAGAAAGTCCAACTCTCGCTGCAGGTACAAAAACAGAGAGCTGGCGTAGCAGCAGGGCGAACGCTGACAGGATCAGACAGAAGAGGAGGAAGATGGAGAGAGAGAGAGAAAGCTATTCCCCAGTTCATCATTACAGAACGATTCCTTTTACATTCCTTTATCCCAGAGCTGTACATCGATAGACGAGGCAAACAACATTTATATATTTCATATTACATATAAAACAAAGAAAATCTAGAACTTTTTTTTTTCCGTCTCAGCAGTCCAAAGTTGTATCCCTTTAAGTTGACGGACATTCAGATGACGAGAGGGAGGACGAGGTTTTCAATTATTCACAGAAAAGTTACAGGATTTTTTTGCAGGATGCAGGAGAGTTTAGTTTTTTTTTAGTGATTGTCTTCAGAGGTGCTCACACGCACTTTATCATCTAACGTCTGCGTGCAACTTGTTCAGATCCACACAGAAGACATTCAACCCTCGTGTTGTCTCTTCCATTCAACCATGCACTTGCTGGGTCAAAACAACATCTGACCCAGCACACAAGAACACAGAAAACAACTTTTTCTGACCCTTTTGTCTCTTTTTTCAACACTTTTGATGTTTTTTTTCCATGTTTTTGGCGCTTATGTTGACGTTTAACACTTTTCTTTTTCATTCTCATGTATGAACACCACTAACACAAACACAACGTATAGGTTTTACACCTATTTTTGGAATTCATGGTCAATAAACATCATGTATAGGAAATTATACGTAATTCTTGAGTTAAAAAAAGCATAAAGGAAGGATCATCACAGAAGGGTATATGTCAAAGTTCAGTCAGGATACTTTTTTTTTTTTTCAAATGCAAAAAAAATTGAATCAAACACCCTAAAATTCACTGTAAGTAGAGATCCAGTCTTTTGTTGTACTTTCGAAGCGCGTTGTATGGAACCATCCGTGTTCGTTTTGGGTAATTACAATTGGGTAGTAAAAAAGAACCCATATTTCTGATATAGAAATTTAGAAAACGGGTCAAATTTGACCCTATGACAACACAAGGGTTAAGTTTCTGAAGAGATTATTTTACCACTATTCATTACATTTTGTGTTGTAATTAAAGGGCCAGTTCACCACAAACTAAGGTCAGTCATTTTCAAATAATTTCTGCAGTTTCCCTGAAAGAAGTTTGTAGTTTGGTTTCAGTTGTAGTGAAACTAGAAAGCGTGTTCAGCTGCCAGATGTTTCAACAGGCACTCAACATAAATGTAATCGATAATTAATACATTGTTACTAGCTTTGAAGGATATTTCATTAATACCGGAATACAAAGTTCTTTCTGGGAAACTTTGTAGAAATGATCGGGAGTGATACCATCACGTCTCACCGCGAGTTTCACTCAGTAGCTGTTCTGGACCTTTCGCTCTTTACACTTGAAAGTTGGGAAGATTTTCATTTCACTTTCTCTCTCTGAACGAGTTAACACAATGGTGATAGAGCCGACGGCCCACAGAAAGCCGCGTTACCAACTGGGCGTCTGTGGCCACATTTCTGGGGAAAAGCGTTTTGGATCTCCGGGAACAAAACTGAGATCTTCGAGATTGTAACTTTAAGGAAAAAGTGAAGAATCAAGTCAACTTTAAAAGCCACTAAAGAGCCCAGAGGAGAAAATACTAACTCTATCCGGTGAGGAAGATCATGTGATTTGGTTAAAAGTTCCAGGACAGCTCCTAGAAGAACTTGTTGTCTAGTTGCATCTCTTCGTGCGGAAAGTTGAGGTTTTTATTTGTCCTGGTTTTTAGATTTCTGCCTTCACCTCGAGGCGAAGGAGGTGAACTGAATTCAGTTTGTTATGTTCAGAGGTTAGAAAAAGAACCTACTAATTTTATGCTCGCTTGTGGGGCTGCACAATAAATCACAATTTTATCGAAATGGCAATATGGACTAGTGCAATATCCAAATCGCAGGGGGGGCGCAATATTTGTTAAAGGCAAAATATGCGTCAAACTATTCTGAATTAAGTATTGTGGTGCTGCAGAGACGTCCCAGCCTAAAAATCGTATCCTCAGGGAGGTAGGTGTGTGTGTGTATATATATATATATTTTATTTTTTTTCATTGAAATATATATTGAAATTGAAATATATATATATATATATATATATATATATATATATATATATATATATATATATATATATATATATATATATATTTAAATTTCATTTTCATTGAAATATATATATATATATATATATATATATAAAAATTTCATTTTCATTGAAATATATATATATATATATATATATATATAAAAATTTCATTTTCATTGAAATATATATATATATATATAAATTTCATTTTCATTGAAATATATATATATATATATATATATATATATATATATATATATAAATTTCATTTTCATTGAAATATATATATATATATATATATAAATTTCATTTTCATTGAAATATATATATATATATATATATATATATATATATAAATTTCATTTTCATTGAAATATATATATATATATATATATATATATATATATATATATATATAAATTTCATTTTCATTGAAATATATATATATATATATATATATATATATATATATATATATATTAATGAAAATGAGAATAATGATACAAAACTCATAATTCCCTCCAATATCGTGAATCATATCGCAATATCAGTCAAAATAATCGCAATTCGATATTTTCCTCATATCGTGCAGCCCTACTCACTTGTGGACAAATTTCACGTTTATTTGAAACAACACATGAAAAAGTATTTAACTTTTACTGTATTGTGTTGCAGACAGAAGTATAAAAACATGTAGGAATAAAACCTAAACTCTCCGACTACGACCGGCTTTTCTAAACCTTTTTTTAACACAAAGTCTGTGGAGTGGAGAGTTTGGATGACACTAAGTAGTCAGAGAGTCTATAGAAAGACACTGTTGCATTATGGGGAATGTAATATCCAGTGTTTTAGGAGTGTCACTGCCCGGTCTGAGTCGAGTGCAGACGTGCGTCACGCGTGCTCAGATTTAAACGGTTTACGGCATAACGTGTCATACTGAAATTTGTGAAATCCATAAAATAATAAACTTCTCTCTTTACATACAATAACAGAAGATGGAAATAATTTCAAAAAACGTTTTAGCTATCTATGATTGCTAACGTTAGCTCAAAACGCCATTCAAGTGACAGTCTTTGTTGCGTTTGATTGCTAACTTGTAGCCAGCAGTGAACCAACTTCGTGGTAGGTCCATTTTTACTGTATTGACATTACAGAAGTCTCTCGTTAGCATCTTGGAGGCTACTTGTCGCAAAGTGACGCATGCGCGACTCACGTCTGCGCTCGACTCACATCGGGCAGTGACAAAGAGCTTGACCCATATTGGGGACTTAAAATCAGGACACGTCACTGATTGGTTCCATTAAGAGCAAGAATGTGGGTGAACCAACCTCTTCATTTCTTCACCGACGTGTCTCCTGAAGTGTTTTTCTTTCTGCTACACTTTTTAAAGGAGTTGTGTGGACAGAATAATCCTCCAAATCACAAACACGTTATGATGATATCATGCCTCGAGAAGAGTTTGACCCCAAAAACAAGACGTGGAAACGGAAACAAATGAGACGTTTTGTGACAAAGGTTTTGGGATATAAGTCTTTTGCATGTGTGATAAACGCCTCCGCGTGTCCCGCTCACCTCCGTACGTCTGTGTGCTTATTTTAATGTTTATGTACATATCTCTCCTCCTGGACAAAATATAAAAAAAACTGCATTGTCTTGATTCGTAGAAACCTGAGTTGCTCGTACATGTATATACATTTACAGTTCGGCTCGCCGTCTGCTGCGCGCACAGAGATGATCAGTCGGCTCGTACAGAAGAAGCTCACGTCCGGGTTCAAGTGTTTGTTTTTGTGGAAGCAGGAAGCTCGCTTTCCTTTTTTCATTCCCAACAGCAGATCAGATAACCAGGTCATCTCGTTTTTTCAGGTAAACCGAGGATGATGACTCCTCAACAGGACAGTAATGTGCGCCCGAGTTCGAGTTAAAGCCGCTCTCGTAGCCTCAGCGTGTTTAAAATGTCATTTAAATTCACTGACGTGTCTTAAAGCTGCACAAGGAACATAAAAATAAGAGAAAATATCGTTTTATCGGCCTGAACGAGGCTTTAGATTGTCACTGGTGTTGCCAGAGGTGGAAAATATCCAAGTACAATTTCACATACTTATACTTTATTTTAGTATTTTCCATTTTCTTCTACTTGTATACGTCACCACATTTATCTTAAAGCTTTAGTTGCTTCAGATAATTAATAAAAATAGAATTAGTTATTAAATCAATCAATTATATTATATTATAAACTATAATACCACGCAGCATTACATTACACATGAATGTATTCTGCTTAATGAGTACATTTACTTTAGTACTTTCAGTGTATCTAGTCTACTTTAATTGAAGTAACATTTTGCCTGCAGGGCTTTTAATTGTAACAGAGTATTTCTACACTGTTGTATTGCTACTTTTACTTTATAGTAAAAGATGCGAGTACTTCGTCCACCTCTGGTTTTTGCATAAATCAGTTTCAGCTCGCAGGTGTCGACACTGTGAGAGAAAACAAAGTACTGTAAGTGCCAGATTAGAGAGTACAAATAATAACAAGAGTCTGTCCAAAAGACACTTTGCATATTTTTATAAAAGTGCTTTAAACTTTCAAAAACCCGCCACTCTCGTTGCCACCGAAGGGCGCCACAAAATGCAAAGTTGCCCTGTGCAGCTTTAAAGGCAGAATCTGTTTGGTTTTCGTTAATATTCATTCTCAGATTGTCCTTTTCGGATGAGAGTCAAAGTTACTTTCTTATTTGGTTACCCAGGGTTTTCGCTGACACTTAAGGTGAACATATTTATAAATCACGGCGAGAAATCTATACAGCTCAAGGTTGTTTATATGATAATCTTCGTCGTATCTGAACGATATCGTCAAGTCTTATCCAAATCCTGTCGGGACAAAAGCTTGATTTGCTTTCCCAAAATTAATTTACCTTTTTGACAGACCTCTAGATTAATGAGCAAAATGTTGAGACAAACCAATCAGACGTTTGTTCTGTTTTTTGCACCTGAAAGGTCAAATATTGGGTTACAGGAAGTCTCTGTGCGTGAGCTGTACAAAATAATGACTTTCAAAACAAAAGCATGATCCCGAGAGACTTTTCTGTATCCCAAAGAGAGAACTTACATTCGAGTAAAAGCTTGTTATCAGACTTCCCTTTCCCTACGTCTTGATTTTTCTTGTTCTGTAAAGCGACATTTTAAAGCCGAGGCTGCTCCAAACACCTTCTGTCCTTCTCTGTAGACGCCGTGATCTCGGAGGCTACTTGAGGTTTAAATACAGGACCTACAGCTACGCAGAACCATGACGACAGTATAATAACAATGATCCTATCTCTTTAAATGCATACATTAGATTACTGTGTTCCTATGTTCAGATTTCCCCCGTCTGAAGTAAATAAATACAGTACTTTTTTTTCCCCCCGACGCGCGCTCGGCGTCCGGGTCTACGAGGTGGCGCTGATTGTCCGAAGCAAAGACAGGAACGGGTTTTCAGTCCAGCGCGGTCCAGCTGTCGATCAGTGGCGCTAAAGCTGAGAAGAGTCCGTTAAGGTGCGGGACAGAGGGCAGGGATGCAGGCAGGGCGGTGGTCTCTGTGTTCCTATTTGGCGTTAGCAGTTTCTGGGTCCATCAGTAGCCTGTTTCCCCCGGACCGGACAGAGAGAAGAGGAGGAAGAGGAGGAGGGTCCGGCGGAGGTCAGATCGAGGTCAGAGTTAAAGGAGGTGAGGGAGGTTAAAGGTCACAGAGCGGTGGAGGTGATCTTCTTCAGTCCCCTCCGCTGGGCCAGAGTGGAGCAGCCCACCGGCTCCAGGACCGGAGGGACGTTCCTGCTGAGCGCCGAGTAGGTGGCGGCCATCGCACCCTGCAGGGACCACACGCACAGAGTCAGAGGGCTGAAACTAGTGATCCATTAATCAGTTAGTGAATCAACAGAGAGCTTTATAAAAAGGAGCAATTTAAACATGACTTTTCAGAGGGTAACTTCGGTATTTCTTTTCAACCTGGACCCTATTTTCCTATGTTTTGGTGTCTAAGTGACTGATGGGAATAACAATCTTTGAAATCATTCCAGTATTAAGTGATTACGTCCACTAAAAGTGCTGTTTTTGCCACTGACGGGCTCAGATTATAATTCTAAGTGTTAAACAACATTATGGAAAGGATCCCTACAGAGATAGACCTTTTTATTAAAGCTATAGTGAGTAGTTTCTGTCGCCCCCATGAGGAATTCTAAGTAATGACAACAAAACTGTCGGTGCGTCCACATTATACGAGCCTTCAGTGAGTGTGTGTGACCCCCCCCCCCTCCTCCACAGAGTTGCCAGTCGTAGCCAAGGAGGACACAGAGGATTAAAATAACATGATGGACTCTTCAGAAGAGGTCATTGTCTTCACTCGAGTTTCGGCGTGGGAAAGTCACCAGACGCCACAATCTTCTGAACATAGCCATACTGAGAAATACAGAGAGAGTTGTGGGGAGCTGATACCTATACTTATATTGTTTAATATTCCATTTAGAGAATGTGTGACGTTCACCAACAACACCAAAACAAATTCCTTGTATGTGTTAAAAACGTACTTGGCAATAAAACCCTTTCTGATTCTGATAGTCTTAATTAGCTGTGTAGCAACTCATTCGGCGATGGCTTGAATGGAACGGACGTTCATTAATATCTAAAAGTTACGCTCTAAAGCTTTAAAGAGTAAGATCTTTTTGGTTTAACATGAAACTGTGTGTGTGTGTGTGTGTGTGTGTGTCTGTGTCTGTGTGTGTGTGCGTGCGTCACCTTGACGAGGTGCGGTGCGTCCTGTCTGTTGAGGGTGTATTTGGGCAGCTGGTCTCGGTGCGTCACCCAGGGGTGTCGGAGGACCTGACCTGCCGTCAGCCGCCGGTGAGGGTCGACGTGCAGCATCTTGGACACCAGGTCCTGGGGGGTCAGAGGTCACACATTTAGCTCGGGGGGAGGGGGGATGTCAACTGAAATCATCTTCTGGGCAGCGCACAGTAAATATTTACAGCAACAATTTAAGAAGTATTTAAATGCTTTACTGCAGTAAAGGAAATCCTTTATATCCTGTTTAATCTACAGCAATGCATCATATTCTAAAAGATCATCATATGTTTGTAGCGTCGCTGTCCTGTGAGAACCACGCATCTCTAAAAAGTTTTAAAACTTTTCATGGTGTCAGAAAAACAGCTCTGTTTTCAGCTTTGTGACGATGCATGTTCCAGCTGATCCGAGAGGCTTTTTAAAGACTTCATTTAGCTTTAAGAAGAAGGAGAATTTTCTCAACCTTCAGTTTATCACAAACATTCAACATCAACACATCTGGAGATAGGAGGTTTTCACTGGACAGGAAGGGGAGGAAAAACTGTCATCTGAAAAGTAACTAAAGCTGTCAGACAAATGTAGTGGAAAATACTAATAATAATCTAAACTTAAAATAAGTAGTAAATGTACTTAGTTACATTCCATGTACATTAAAGAGTTTGTTTTTACACTTCTTTAAATGTGGTTGGTTGTAAAACACAGTGTGTGTGTGTGTGTGTGTGTGTGTGTGTGTGTGTGTGTGTGTGTGTGTGTGTGTGTGTGTGTGTGTGTGTGTGTGTGTGTATCCTTACAGTCCAGGGTTAGGGTTATGTGACAATCGGTTGGAGGATGTGTGTGTGTGCGCGCGCACACTTGTTTTACTATATTCGTGGGGTCCAAAAACCGGGGAATACAGTATACTTGTGGGGTCTGCACAGCCTTGTGGTTATGGTTAGGGTGAGGGTTAAGGTTAGGCATTTTGTTGTGATGGTTAAGGTTAGGGTAAGGGGCTAGGGAATGCATTATGTCAATGACGGGTCCCCACAAAGATAGTGAAACAAACGTGTGTGTGTGTTCACACCTTAGCCTCAGCAGAGACAGAGTTCCAGTATCCTCCAGTGAGCGAGAACTTCCCGCTGCCAATGCGAGCCAAAATCTCCTCCGGCGTGTCCTCTGGACCGTTGGCGAAGGGAGTGAAACTAAAGAAAGAGAAGGATGAGATGGAGAAAGGGTTCATATTTAGATACTTAAGAGAATATTTTAACCTCTGTGTTACATCCTCTGACGTTTTACTGCAGAAACACCAGGACATTCAAAGCATCTTTGCTCGAGTTTGATTACATTTTCTTTTTTTAAGATTATTTTTGGGGCATTTTAAGCCTTTATTTGACAGGACAGCTCAAGACATGAAAGGGGAGAGAGAGGGGGGAACGACGTGCAGCAAAGGGCCGCAGGTCGGAGTCAAACCCGGGTAACTGACAGGTAATATCTGATGTTCTTAATAAACTAAAATGTCTTTACCCCGTTAGCATTGTGTAGAGCAGGACTCCCAGACTCCAGATGTCACAGGCTGCATCGTAACCCTGCTTCTTCAACACCTGCCAGAAACACAGAAAAATTCAGTTTCAGGTCATGTACATAAATATCTGTTCTCCATCTGCTGCACCAAAAAGCTTCATCACCTTCTGAATGACGTTATTTACACCTTTCATGCATACATTAACACATTACTTGTGTATATTATTGGTATCTTTCCCCACAGTGATCATTGTACTTCATTTGATGTTTAATTCCCTGGAGTTTGGTTTAGGCTTATTTATGTTCTCATACTTGGGGTTTCTTGTCTGCCTTGCACATGTTTTTATATGATGGATTGGTTACTGTGTACACACAACATAAATACAAATAAAAACATGACTGATGAAGAGGTAAAGACTGTGTAAAGAG